>JAHOYR010004342.1:0-17377 GCA_023213295.1 Bruguiera hainesii
TGACAATATGAATTCTACTGTTCAGTATGTGTTTCTTTTAGCTAACAAAGCAATTTCTTAGAAGTGTGAAGTAAACATTTACTAATTCTTCTACTATGCAAGTAGAGTTTGTTGCTAATTATGATGTTGGCACACATGCAATATGACTTAGAAATTTTATTTCTAATTTAAAGATATTGGATTTCATCTATAAACTTATGAAAATTTATTGTGATAATTGAGTAGTAGTGATATTCTCAAGGAACAACAAAACATACAATAGTTCTAAACACATTAAGATTAAGTATCTTACAATCAGAGATTGGGTCAAGAATGGTGACATTCTTATTGAACATATTTGCATTGAAACTGTTGTTCCCATAGTCTTGTATGGGTTGTAATTGTTGTCAACTAGGGTTAAGTGTGCAAGAAAATAAAGCCACATTGAAGGGCAAGAAAGTAAAGCCACATGGAAGGGCAAGAAAGTAAAGCCACATTAAAGGGCAAGAAAGTAAATCTGTCGTGTAAGGGCAAGAAAGTATATAAAGGGTTTCATGGAAGAGAGTATATAAAGGCCTTGGAAGACAAAACTAGGGTAGAGGGCCAACACAATTGAATAAACAGCAACCCTACAGCAACCGGCCAAAAGGAAGAGAGAGCAGAACGGCAAGAGATCAAAAAAACACCACCAGGAGAGCAAACCAGAAACGTCACCACCGGGAGAGCAAACCAGAAACGCCTCCTGCAAGCAAACCAGAAACACGTCCTGCAAGCAAACCAGAAACACATCTTGCAGGCAAACCAGAAACGCCTCCTGCAATCAAACCAGAAACGCCTCCTGCAAGCAAACTAGAAACACATCTTGCAACCAAACCAGAAACGCACAACCAGCAAGAGGAGAAATAAGAAACAGACCACCCGAAAGAGAAGACAGCATACTAGAAGTGTGAGGCAGGCCGAGAGACGTGAACCAGAAAAACCAGTAGTGTGAGGCAGGCCAAGAGACGTGAAACAGCAGACCAGGAGCGTGAGACCAGAACGTGCAATGGCGTGACTGATCAAAAGCGTGGGGCAGGCCGTGAGACGTGAAACGGTAGACCAGAAGCTTGAGTGCAAGCTGTGAAACCATGAGACGGTGAAAGCAGGAGCTGTGTGAGACAACCTAGAGAAGGAATTTGGCGAAGTATCGGAAAGAACTCAACATATTTATAGATTTCTTCAAGAGAGGTTAGAGAGCGTTGCGGTGAACTTCTAAGCGGCAGTGGAGCAGCCTTTCAATTCAACAGAGGCAAGACAAGCTAGACGAAGGGTAGACACAGTAAGTGACACTCTTTGTATTGTACTTGCTTAGTAATTGCAATAGTGAAAGGAGCAGAAGATTAAGATATCCATTGTAACTGGAATTCTTAAGTATAGTGGATAGTCTCAGTAAGGGAGAGTCCCTACCACCGTGGATGTACGTCACGTTGACGGAACCACGTAAATCTCGTGTGTCCTTAATTTGCTTTACGTTCTGTGTTTTGAATTGAGTTGTGAACGCAGCTAAAGTATTAGCTAACTCATAACCTAACGAAGACCTAAATAAGAACATCTGAATTGTCTATTAGGCAAGGTGTCTGAAAGGTGACTTTGGGGACTATTGTGATTAGTAGGTAGCAATAGATCTATCTTAGTCGAATCTGAGAAAGAGTTCGCTTTTAAGAAGAGATTGAAGTTGTTCACTTTCCTGCGAATTGCGAATTGTGAATTGTGGTGATACTGATTCACCCCCCTCTCAGTATCACAAACTAGTAGATCCTATGGTGAAGTTGGAAACTTCAGAAACAATGTTAGTAGATACACTAACTATGGTTGTTGCATCTATTGTTTTCCAACAACATGTTGAAAATATGGGTGTTTTGAGTTCTTTTGATGTAATGGATTAGTGGGAGTGATTCTATTATGATTTTCTTTTCATGTAATTGCATCTATCATGTAAATTAGGAAATTTAATCTTTTATGGGTTTATGAAATATTGTATTATCTTGATATATGATTGATTTCTTGTTGAAAATAATGGTTGTTTTTGTATAATTGCAAGCTACAGTTATCTCCTTTGGGAGATGTGGTCAAGTATTTCCTTGGGAAAATATGTTTTATTTGTAATGGTTTTTCCATAAAATACCACAATGCAGTATAAAAGGATCACTTGAGTATATTATAAGTGTTATTACACCTACACATTTTTGTAATTATGTCAATAAGATTAATTCACTTTAGTAATTATGGATGTACTATATTGATAAATAGTATATAGTGGTCCATAGTTTGGAGATAAGTTCTTATTGGACCTAATCATGTTTTGAGGTAAATTTTTTGAATTATGATTTATTTTGTGACCACTTAAATTGTTATTTGATCTGTGAGTCATTTTCTTAACTAGTTTTAAAAAAATTAATAAAACCAATTAATGTTTTCTAAGAGAAAAAAATATTAGAATATTTTTTTATTTTGAACTACCATGAATTAGATTTTTTATTTTAATTTAAAAATTACATTAAATGTAGAGTTCAATAGTGAATTTAGACATTATAAAGTGATTTAATGGGTTCAATTTACCTTTTATATGTGTTATATAAAATAAGAATGTGTTTTAGCATGGGTCTAAAATAATTATTTGATATAAAATTTTTGGTCAAATGCCGGCCATGTTGCTCCATCGTCTGTTTTAGCATGGACTTCCATCGCTCATTAGTTGCTGTTGTGAACTGACGGAAAAGATTTTGTAGGAGGATAAGGGAAAAAAAAGTATAGAAAATCGAAAAAAAAGGAGCAGATATGAGTTTTTGATTTAATCACCATGAATTTCAACGTGACGGATATAATAACAATTTCACTTCCTGATTTAGATGGGAAAAATTACAATAGATGGTGTGTCCAAAAGAAAGTATTGTTTGATCTATTGGCCTCGCAAAGGACCACCATTCCCAGCTTGCTCGATCGCTGATCTACATATTCATGCTAGTGATGTGCTGAAAATCTCATCGAAAGACGGTCAACATGCTGCCAGCTCTTTTTCACCATTTTTGTCAAATGTTGACCATGTTCTTCTGCCGTCTATTAGACTTGCCAACCGCTTTCGGCACCAACTTCCATTGCTGGTAGTTGCCATTGTGAACTGACGAGAAAGCTTTTGAAGGAGGAGAAGAGACCAAAAAAAAAAAAAAAGGCCAAATTCAATGCCACAACATGGTTATGCCCTTAATTCTGAGAAAACAAAAGATATCCAACTTCACAAGACGAGTCACGCATATATAGCTAGGCATGATCTCGATTCGGTTTGGTTTTTAATTCAATTCTGAGCTATTGATTCCAAGTTCTAGGTTAAGGGTTATATAATTTGAGTGGGCATGGGCCAGGCCTGGTGAAGTAGCCAAGTTCGTTCACTTTAGGTCGTAATGTTTTGTGAACTTGGTCTGGCCTACTAAAACCTCCGGCTTTGGTTTCTCAAGTCTGCCACTTTTCCAATAATATATTGAATAAAATAAAAAGTGGAAAATATAGGGATTAATTAAGTTGACGTAAATACTAACACACAACTTAATGAATATTCAGGGAGAGTCAAACTCAAAATTCTAGCCTTCAAAACTAATGGATACTCTTTTTAACAGTTTGGCTGAATGGACTAAGTTATCAAAGATCGTCATTTAAACATATATAGCATGTTCAATTCTCAAAATATTAATCCAGATATCCTACATGGAGCATGTCCTAGTTCTTCTCTAGTCTACGTTCTACGGGATTTGTTTAGAATTAATCCACAAACAAATTTGAAGAACCATCTTCGTGATTTGTGGAGAGGGGACCTACAAATTTCCTCTCCACCTACTCCACTAAGGCTTATGAATAAAGAAAGTTCCATTTCCTAGAAAGTGCTAAAAGGAATATAAGATATCATGACATGAAGCAAAAAAACAATGTTGAATGGTTGATTCTAGGAGCTCTTTTGCTCCAGAGCTCGAGAATATGAAAATCAAAGTAAATCAAACACCCAACGCACGCACAAATGTACATCAATATATATCCCAAGAATTATCTCCCATGTAATATTGCACACACTTTTTGCTTATTCGTCTCAAACATGGCCAAGCACTTCAATGTTGTGTTGAAGGTAATGTTAAAGTGTGATATCCAAATCAGAAGCTGTTAAAAAAAAAGAGAGAGAGGGTCAACACTTATACTCCAAATTAATATATAAGATAAAAACTTATTGTTCATAAATTGTCTTGTATCAATAGGGAGCATGTTACACATGAAATTTTAATTAATGAACAATATGAGCCCTACTTTCAATAGATTGTGAAAGTGGTATGACTCATGGCTAGATGCCTAGAGTTTTCTTTTTTTTAAAAAAATTTTTATTTACATTGACATTTCTAAAATTAAAAGATCAGTCTTAGGTCTAAACGTTTATAATCTAGGATGGTCTTTTAGCCTGCCACTTTGTGACCACTCTTTGTTTTTCAGTGTAGCAGCAGAAGAAACTATTCAAGCCAGGTTTTATTGTATCCCACTAGTGAAAGGTTCAGTCATGATATTCCAAACTATGATTGTCCATATGAGACGAGTGATAATTTGCTTCATTCTCCTAACTGAACTGGCGAGGCTTATTCAGTGCTCCCATCAGGTGCTCTTCAGCATTGGACCAAAAACTCGCAAAAAACTGCAGGCATAAACTGACAGCAAGCACTTTTGGTGCTGCTATCAGATTTTGGCCTCACCAGAGGGTTCAGCTCTGGTTGGAGAAGATTGGTGCTAGAGAACCATTTTCAGGTAACCTGGCTACCTGTTGGAGCAATATCAAAGAAGAAGAAGCACTTGAGAGATACAAATTGGTAACAGGAAATAAATTTTTGTTTCCTGAATTTCAAGTGTATGGTGAGGACAATACAGAAAACAGTTGGCTTGCTGCATCTCCAGAAGGGGTGGTTGGCAGGCTTGTTTATGAGTTGCCTTCAAGAGGAGTGCTGGAGATAAAGTGTCCATTTTCTGATGGTGATATAAGTAGGGCAACACCTTGGAAATGGGTTCCTCTCCATTATATCCCACAAGCTTGGGGTTTAATGGAAATACTAGATAGAGATTGGATGGATTTCTATGTTTGGACCCCTAAAGGGAGTAGTTTATACAGATTATTCAGAGATGCAGAATACTGGGATTCATTAAGCATTGTACTCTCTGATTTCTGGCGGAACCATGTTCAGCCAGCAAGAGATATGTGTAGCTGATATGTGATTACTGACCCCCTCAAACAATTACAAGTACTCAAGCCAGCTCCTAGGCATGAGTTATGTGATTGTATGATTGTTAAGAGCAAAAGGGTTGTCAATGGCTCCAAGTTAGTAGTGCACGAGATTGTTGGAAAATTGCAAGATTGAAGCATATGCATTTCTAATTATGTTTAACCGGATTCTAAGATGCAAGTCACTGAATAGCATAATCTGACAGTGGATGGAATGATCCAAGATTTTACTGAAAATTGGTGCAAAAAATTCATGTAAGCTACTCCTCTTCCTTAGTTTAGTTCATGCATATCTTATATTGAGCATTATGAAATTTGACCATTGGAACTTCTCATGACCAACTGAGTTGCCTTGTCTTTTGGAGTTAACATTCATAAAAGTCCTTTTTTTTCCCTGAACTCCAGACATTAAGATCTACTTTGTGGAGATGCTCTAGAGTAGACACTTGCTGATATATAATTAGAGATTTTATTGTTTAGAAATTCCTGTGTGTGATCGTCTAAGAAGATATTTTGTTCTAGTGTTGGCAATTTGTGTTCTTCACTTGAATGATTTTTGCAGGCACAGAAATGAGGGGAATGATTCTTTTGTTAATTTTCATGAACAATCTTTTCGCCGCCGCCACCACCACTTTTCGTTAGGATGGGAGCTGTCATAGCTATCTTCTCAGGCTTGGTGTTCTGCAGATTTCCCAAGGCACCTGTATAATTTGCCAAAACCATGAATCCACCATCTTTCTTTCCTTGAAATTGAGAATGATCATAGGTGACCTCTGCAACTACCGATGAAGCATACTTGCAGATTTCATATTCATCAGTGGATTGGATTACTTCATACTTTGGTGTTTCAACGGTGATCCTCCCAAGAACCAATCCCATCTTAGAGAAATAAGGCTGTTAGGTTGATTTTGGGATTTGCCAAACGAAAGAGATTAAGTTGGGAATAAATACTTAGAGGTAGATTTATATACACTTGTGGCTAGAAAGGGTGGTGAGGCTTGTCATTTTGAAGGAGCGGTGGCAATTGAAGATACATTTGTGGAGTCCATTCGTCCACAATACAGCGTCAGTAATTCAATGAAGTCATCATCCACTTGCTGCCTTCTTTCGCATATCATGTATTCATGTGTGAGCCATGTAATATGCCTCTGCCATAGCTGACCTTTCTAGAAATGCAGTGAGCCATGCTCTATATGTAAGGTGCAGCTACGACTTTTTCCTCTCTGGTTTACTCTTGCAATTATTAGTTCTATGTTGCATCTACGTACTTCAACTTTGAACTTTTTTGGTTTTCAGCATCTGGAAATTACACAAGGACTCTATACTTCTAACAATTGATGCAAGATTGAATGAGCTGCTAGTTTATAATGAATAATAAAATTTTACATGGACTAGAAGTCGCTGTACAGTCTCCAAACTTTTGTCTCCATTTCTTTGCTAATATAAAAGATGAAAATTTAGGGCTAGGGTTGAATGGATGAATTTTCAATTTAAATAAGAATATAGTACGTAGAGTAAGGGTAAACCATCACATCTTGTGACACTGCAATGCATTCAACTGCAACCACTGGTGATGGAATTCGGTGCTGATGACAAAAATTGGTGACTTCTAATGGCACATGGTGGTCAGCAGCAGAGCTTCTGCTATGGCTGGGTGAGCTTGATCAATCTTGGACATGTCCCAACTACCATCAGCTTGTGCAGTAAAAGTAAAGAATGTGAGGTAATGAACCCTTTCCCCAAAACGAACATTTTGGGGATTTTAGATCTTTAGTTTTTGAAGCAGAAATGCCAACTGAGTATGTGATTCTGTTCCCAGCAATCAACTTGTGCATTTGGCATTCCGGCAATTTGTAAACTACAAGTGTTTGATTTTCATGGTATTTATTTCAGCCATTCTGGTTAACGTTTAAGTTTCTCCTCTGGGTCTTTAGTGCAGCTGTATGGCAGTCAAGTCATTTTTAGCAGCAGGAGCCCGCCGTTCCTGTCCGCTTCTTCGCCAAAGAAGCTGCTCCTCTGGCTATAAGGAACAAACAAGCAACGTTCTCGAATAATACGTAGCAGTTTTATTTTATTCTATTTTTATGTAATGGTTTGGAAGAGAATATGCAATGCTTTATTATATTTCATTCGAGGGCTTTTCAAACAATATATAGTGCTTTTTTTCTTTTTATCTTTATGCAACCGTTTATACAGAATTTGTGATACTTCTATTAAATGTAAAATTTTACAAAATGAGTTTTTAATTTGTGTAATATAAAATTAAACAAATTAAAATTAAAATAATTTCATAATTTATAATTAATATTTTGATTAAGTAATTATAAAATTTATATGGTGTAGATGGAAAAATTAAAACAAATTTTGTAAATTTTGTTCACATTTTTTATTGTCACTATCCTAAAGTGTTAGTAAAAGAGATAAAACGTTATTTTAAAGATAAATCTAATTAATGATAAATAAAATAAAAAGTAATAATAAATAGAAAAAAAACTAGAATAATTAAAATAATTATCAACATCTATATATATATATATATTTGTGTGTATGTGTGTGAAAGACTTATTGTTTATAGATATAGTGTTTCAATTGTAATATTCAAGTTATAAGAAACTTAATATACATTTAATCTAATTCAACAACATCAAGATAGTAAGTAAATTCAAGAAAAACATGTCTAATATTGTCATATAAAGTATTGCTACATACATATACATAATTTAACAAAATAATCTGACAAAATATGGCTTCCTAACTACTTTAGAAAACAATTTGGGAATGGTATAAAAAACCATGAAATGACAATCATCCATAAAATTCTCAATGAACATGAACCACCTTCTTCGCCAGTAAGGGTTGACATAAAGAACAACCACAAAAGCTAACATATATACAAGGTAGATTGCCATGAAACTTACTAAGAAGGACACAGGATCAACAATGTCATGCCATTTTCCATTGCTTGCATTAGAAGATGGTGGCAATTTTGGTAAGTTAGTACTGCAACTCGTATCTAATGGAGGTCCACAAAGAAATGGATTTCCTTCATAGCTTGTGTTATCAAATGTGCCAAATTGATTCTTCATGTCTGGAAGCTTACTTGAAAAGTTGTTGTAAGATACATTGAAAACCTCTAAAAAGTACAGAGTAATCAATTCTGATGGAATTTTTCCGCTCAATTTGTTGTAGGAAATGTCTAGGCTCTCTATTTGCCCCAAATTTCCCCAAGTTCTTGGAATTGATCCAGTCAACTGATTATGAGACAAGTTCATTGCCAGTATCGAGCTCAAATTTCCAAGTTCTGTTGGTATTTCCCCTGTTAGCTTGTTAGAAGACAAATCTAGTCCAGACATCAATTCAAGAAGGCTACCATTATATATTCTGGATATAGATTTTGTCACAAAATCAACATGTGCTTGTTGCACAAAAGAACCTATTTCTTCTTCAAGTAAGAAAATATTAGTCTTCAAATTACTCTGAAAATTGTAGGACAACTGGGCAAATTCTGCAAAAGCTCGACTAAATTGTGCAAAATCATATGTGCTTACCTTCCCAAAAGAGATGCAGCCAAAACAACTTGGTATTGGTCCAGAAAATGAGTTATGTGAGAGATCCAATATGCCTAGTTCATTCAACTGGCAGAGTTGTTTTGGTAACAAACCACTCAAATTATTCCCTCCAAGATGAAGAACTCTCAAAGAGGACAAATTCCCAATTGATGTTGGAATTTCACCGGACAAAAAATTATTTCCAATATTCAACGTCATCAAATTAGAAAAGTTGAATAATGTTTTTGGAATTGTACCGTTAATCTGTTCTCTTCCAAATTCAAATGCTCTAAATATGGTGACAATATCAAGCAAGAAGGAAGAGTGCCCGAAAGATCGTTATGAGAAATATCAAGAAAGTCTAACGGGGACATGGATAGTTCACACGGAAATGTTCCTTCAAGCGCGTTATTTGCCATGTTGAGAACAAATAAACTCAGATTCCCAATAAAGCCAGGAATTTTACCTGACATGAAGTTGCCACTTATATCCAAATATCTTAGTCCTGGGTAATGAGAGATCCAATTTGACAGAGTACCAGTAAACCGATTTCCACTTAGTTGCAAGGACCACAACGAAGTTTGATTGGACTTTGCCTTTGGCACTTCTCCACTTAATCCATTGTTTGAGAGCCACAATAATCCCAAATTAGAGGAATTTGTTAACAAAGTGTCTGGAATTCTTCCTGAAAACTTGTTGCTGGATAGATCTAAAAAGAACAAATAGGGCATGCTTCCAATAAAGGACGGAATGCCACCATTAAAAGCATTTGTCGAAAGATTAAATGCTTTTACATTTGGAATAATATCGCCAATATTTTGTTGAAGCTTTCCATGGAAGTGATTGTCTGAGATATCTATCTGCCTTATAGCAAAGCTAGAATTGGAGGATAAATGAAATAAACCCACAAAGGAGTTATTTCTAAGACTTAAAAACTCCAGCTGGGTATTGTTTTCAAGCAACCAATTGGGGAAGGTTCCTGTGAGATTATTATGTGAGAGATCAATGACTCTTAGGTCAGTTTGGTGAGTGAGAAATTGGGGAATATTGTTAAGTCTACATTTTGGCATCACAATAATCTTAAGCTGAAATTTAGGTAGCAAGCCATATGAATACTGAGTTTGGATCTCTAGCTTGTGGTTATCACTTGATAACATCAACACTTCAAGGTTTGTGTGATTGGCAATTGAGTAAAAAGAGAATTGACCCGAAAAGAGATTATTTTTGAGATCAACATACTCGAGGGATTTGAGAGTAGCAATTGGAAAGGATGAAATGTCCCCTTCAAGTTTGTTTGATGACAAGTCTAAGAGCCTGAGAGATGTGAATTTGTCAAGGCAAGATGGAATAATTCCACTTAGATTATTGTTGCTAAGATGCAACTCTTGAAGGTTCTTCAATGCGCACAAACCTGAAACAGAAGATGGTACAATATTTAGCATTTTTTTCACAAAAGAGGAATTTTGTGCATTGGTAAAGTGTTAACAAATACCTTCTTGGGCTAAAGATCCATTCAAATTGTTGTGAGCTAAAGATAAAGTTTTGAGTGAAGTCATATGGCCAAGATCTGTCCTTAAAATAAAACATATAAAAAAAACAAGTTAAATTTGTAAAAGGATTCAGAAAAATACAATTCCAATTTAGTATTTGAAAAAAGGAAAAGAATATTAGCAAAGAAGCCACACGGACACAGACAATAGCGGTGTCAATTTTTTTTTTTAAGGAATATTTATATGTACAAATATAAAAATAAAAATAATACATATAAAAAAAATAAAAAATAATATATTTTTATGTTGTTGTGTGATCAATACTTTATAATATTTATTACCAAAAAAAGTTATCTATTTACAAGGAAAGACTAAGAATGCTTTTATAACAATAGGTTTTGAGAAGGAAAAAGTTTATAGGGGCAACTTTAAAAGAAACTGTGAAGGTAAAAGAGGTATTTAGTGAGACAATTTCAAAAATACAAATTATAGGGATCTTAAGTAAACATGGGTAGCTTATACAAAATATTAAATTCTTAGTAGATGTGAAGGATACCAGTAAATCAAAAAAAAAACAAAAGAAAATACAAAGAAAAGAAAAAGATTAAAGATTAAATTTGCAATAATAATAAATTCACATGAATTAAATAAAGTTTTTTTTATACTTGCTTTCTTTAAATACACAAAATCCCAATGGGAAAGAATAACCATTACTTGCTAGCATTGTTAAGGAACCACTGAGATCGTTATAAGAAAGATCCAAAATTTCTAAGTTTTTCAAACTTGTTAAATTTGCAGATTTATATTCAAGGGAAACTAAATTGAGTTATGCCAAAAGAAAATTAAATTCATTGTTGCTCTAAGGGGAAAAGTACTGTAACTCTCGGGGAAAAGAAAATAACAAAAAAATTAAATTCAAAGAATTGCAATAGCTCTTGTGGAAATGAATGCCTTCAAATTGTTGCTAGCAAAATTTAGTGTCCTAGTGATGTAAGGGCACTTACAAAGGGTAGGATTCTACTATTGAATTTGTTGAGTTCTAGATTAAGTACTATCAAATTTAATGGAAGTCTTTTTGTCTCCCTAAGTCACAAGTTATCTTTTTTACCTTACTTTCTACAAATTATCTCAAAGTCTCCTCTTTTTTTAAGTTAATAATAAAATTGCATTAAATTTCTAATAATATTTCTCTTAGTACCTTCATTTTTTTTTAATTTGTAGTTTATATTTGTATAAATTACAAATACTAAAAAAGAAGAATTTATAATTATTATTAGAAATTTGTATAAACTATAAATTAAAATTATATTAAATTTTAAATTATAATTTCATAGTCAACTATAAAATAAAATATGAATATTTTGAAATTTAGGGATAGTTTATACAAAATATTAAATTCTTAGTAAATGTAAAGGATACTGTTAAATTAAAGGAAAAAAAATGAAAACACAAAGAAAAAAAATATTAGAGATTAAATTTGAACTAATAATAAATTCAAAAAAATAAAGGTTTTAATAATTTCCATATAAATTAAATGAAACCTTTTCAAATGAATTAAAAGAGCAAGTAGTACCTGCCCACATTGCTAAGGAACCGTTGAGATAATTCAGAAAAAGATCCAAAATTTCTAAATTCTTCAAATTTGCTAAATCTGTAGATATATATTAAAGGAAAAATAAATTGAGTAAAAGAGACCAATTCTAAATTTCATTATCTGAATTACTCTTTACAAGGTAAAATTGCATGCCTTGTGCTAAGAAGACTCCATACAAACCACAACGTGAAAGACTGAGATTCTTTAGAGATGTCACAGCACCCAATGATTTTAAACTGCTCTTCATGATGATGTTTCCTTCAAGGTTCAACCCTTTTAACTTTTGCAATCGTGACAAACCATCAACAATTCCAGTTACATTTGAATAATTGAAACTCAAGTCCAATTGTTCTAAGTTTTCCAAAGAAGCTAGTTCTATATATAAGAAATTAAGAAAAAAAGAAAAAAAAAACAGTGTGTTACAACTGCATAGTACTGTGACTTTAGGGGAAAAGAAAAGAACGAAACAAATTAAATTCAGAGAATTGTCATACCTGTTGTAGAAACTGATGCACCCAAATTGTTGAAGCGAAGATTCAACGTCCTAAGTGATGTAAGGGTACTTATAAAGGGTAGAATGCTACTATTGAATATGTTGTCTTTTAGGTTAAGTACCATCAAATTTTTCAACCATTTAAAATCTGCGACACATAGAGTGTTTAATAGTTATTCCTCCAAATGCATTAATGAGTCTACTTATTGTATAGAATGAAATTAAAGAAAAAAAACAAAAAGAAATTAGAAAAAGAAAAAGAAAAGGAATGAGGAGCTAAAACTTAAACATGCAAATTGAAGAGTTATATGTTGTCTTTACCTTGGACCTTTGGGGGATCACTGAAATAGTTAAGGCTTAAATCCAAGGTCTCTAGATGTTCGATAGCCTTTAACTCTGAGGACAAATTACAATTGTTCCAAAGACAAATAAAAACATATATGTACTAATTTCGTGCATGCTTATTTTAAAATAAAAAAGTTTTCACTCCATTATAATATGCAAAAATAACTTTACAATGATATGATCGCCTTAAGTTATTCCCTTGAAAACTAGAGCCTCAGGTAACTTGAGTTACCCAATAATTATTCCCATGACACAAGGAAAAAGCAATTTTTGGAATAAGACACATCAATGTAATTAAGCTTTAAATTCACTGGCATTCTAAATGTTGGTGGCCTTTTACGTCATGTAACAAAAATAGCTTTAATATAAATCCACAAACTAAGATGTAAATTCTAGTTTGTTCACCTAAAAGGAAAAAAAAAAAAAAACCCCACAAATGTTGTTACCTGCAATATTGTGCAGCTGTTTTGTAGAATACTCCTACGATACAATGTTACAATATAAATTTCATTTTACTAACTTTATATTTTAATATAAACTTCTAGTAAGAAAAGTAATCCAGAAGATAATCCAGAGCCTAAGGGGGGCTCGCAATGGGTTAGGCGTGTGACATTGGTGGGTAGTTAAGGGCAATAATTAAAAACAACAATAAATTAATAGTTAACATAAGGTTTGTTAGATGAAAGTTTTATAGATAGAGAAAGGAGAAATAAATATCCCATGGAAGCTTCTAATGTTTCTACCTAACACCTTTTGAAAATGTGAAAAAAAACAAAGTGATTAAGAAAGAGTGGTTGTGTGTGGTTAAGAAGTGATAGCCTTTCCTGTATGGGTATGACCATTGGTGTTTGAAAGCAGATGTTTGCTAGTGTCGCCCCACCCTATGGGTAGCACAAAACGAACTAATACCAACATATCATCATTAAAAGTTCAACAAATTGGTTTGATAAAACCTTATTTCCAAATTTAATATCAAAATGTGTTTAATAAAAAAAATTAAATTTGAGTAATAACAAATTCAACTTATTAATTTCAAAAAAAATTTATTAAAAATCTTCTAAATTTTATTTTATAAAATTATTAAAATATTTATTGAGTATGTTATTATTATATTAATAATAAAATTATTAAAATTTTACCATCATATTTAATCATTTTAAAAGAGGAGAATTTGTGAGTTATTTGAGATATGATAATGAGATGTCTAAGAGAGTATTTGATTTAACTCTTTGGATCACAAATTGCTTTAGTTCAAATCCTTTTTCAAGATTTGCTTAAGAATGTTTGTAGCTAATGAAAATTACAATTTAAAATTAAAAAGGAAGAATATCTAAAATAATTAAATGAATTTATTAAAAAAAAGTTTAATAAAAGAGGATACTATATATGTTCTTGAGTACCTTGGACTGGAAAAGATCCTTTAAATCCATTGTAACTCAGGTTTAGAGTTCTTAGAGATGTGATTTCCCCTAGAGACTGTAGGATATTGTTTTGGAAGTTGTTGTTTGAAAGATCTAGGACTTTCAATTTCTTCAAAATGGATATCTTCTCGCAAGAACAATTTTCTTGATTATGCAACAAATCTCTTGAATAAATGCAGAATGATTATGTTTCTCTACTTATAATGACCACGATCTCGTTGAGGCATTCACAATAGAGACAAGTAAATCTTAGAAACTTTCCTAATTAAGAAATTAAAACAAAATTTAACTCAGAAATCTCCTGAATAACGTAAGCTAACCTAGCTATGTCTGCAGGTCTTTGTGGGTTTTGGCACCTGCTGTGCACATGAAAAAAAGAGGCAAAGAAGGAAAAGTAAAGAAGCCTAGTATGTACCGTGATTATGGTAGCAATCGGTAAACCAATTTGAATTCAAGTCAAGATTGTGCAACTCCTCAAAAGGAAGAAACATGGACACATTTAGAAACCAAATTCTTTCACTAGGATAATAATAATAATAATAGTCATCTGGTGTGAGGCCAGTGTTATTGAGAAAGAGCTCAATCACTCGGCCTGTGGTACTATTACACTTGACTCGTTCCCAGCTGCAGCAGTCAGACGCCAGATTATCAGTCCAGGAAGGAAGCACATCTGTGCTTACCCCATTTGACAAGTAGTCCCGGATACTTAATAAACCCAACCTCTCTTCGTCCAGGCAACTCTCATAACCACTTAAGCATATTAAATTGATCAGAACCCACAACACATGTTTCCTGGCCAACCAGAACTCCATTGTCATGCAAATTAACAAGTGCAAAAAGAAATATCTGAAAAGTACCTTTTAATATTTGTACACACCATTCTAATTTCTGGGCCACGTATATATAGAACAACACATGAAAATGTGTCAATTTTGTAATGCCAGACCAACTCCACGTGCCGTGTCAAAAAAGGTAGACCAAATGAGAAGCATCACTTTAACAAAAGCAACTAAAGAAAACATTTCCTATAAAATGGGTCCAAATGTGTGTCCAAAGACTTGATTATTTTCCATAAGTGTGTCCAAAGACTTAACCTATAAACTCTCTAATTTTCAAAGTGTGTCTGAAGACTTATCAACTTTCTAATTTCCACAAAGACAAGGTTCGAAAAGGCCCGTGTCTCTATTCCTCTATAAATATATATAAACAGAAATTATCTTAAAAAATTTAAAATTGAGAGGAAATTAAAATACCACATGCCGTGTCAAAAAAGGTAGACCAAATAATTACAACATAGCCCACAAGAAAAAGAAGTGAGAAGGAAGAAAAATTGGAAACATCAACTTACCGGGCAACAATGATAAAGTATAAATATCTCTTCACTAAAATTTTTCTTTGGAATAAACTTGCAACATAAATCCAACAAACTATATGATTTTATTTTGAAAAATTGCATTAGATGTGAACATATAGAAAAAAAAGTAAATTTGAAATTCACACACCCAAATGTATAAAATGTCTTGTCGAATCAATTAATGGTGGGGAAGCATCACCATGATTTTTTTGGATTTTTCCTTGTGTCTGTAAAAGAGACAAAATACAAAGAAGAAAGGAATGGTCTTCATAAACAAAAGAGCCCACAAAATTAGTAGATAAATATATGAAGGGAGTAAGGAAAATCCAAAGTTTATGAATACAAAGGATTGGTAATTTTATTTATTGAAAAATGAAAGAGATGTTAGAATACTAAACAGTGCTCATTAAATCCATTACTATTAAGACGAGTCATTAAGGAATAATAAATAATGTGGAATTCATTTGGAAGATGAACCTTTTATACTCGAAATGAATTAGATTGGAAGGAGAAGTGTATCACTTGAAACACCAATGTCATAGACTAAATAAATATCTATATATATTTGTATTGAAAAAAATTAATAGGCATTTATTTTACTCTCCGTTTTAGTCAAAGTCTTTTATGTCTCCCCTAGTCACAATAAACGTGAACAATACGATATTGAAGTGCTTGGCCATGTTTGAGAGGAATGAGCAAAAAGTGTGTGCAATATTCCATGGGAGATAATTCTTGGGATATATATTGATCTAACAGAGACTTGGATATTTCTAAAATGTGTTTAAGACTTGAAAGGAAGAAATTGAGAAAAACATTTCGTAGAAAATGGGTGTCCAAAACTTAACCTCTCTAATTTCCAAAACGTGTCCAAGACTTTATTTATAAGCTCTTTAATATCCACAATGACAAGGTATGAAAAGACCCAATGCCCGTATTACTCTATACATATGTATGCAAAGAGATTATCTTAGAAAAATCAAAATTTAGAGGAGACCAAAACGCTGTGGTCTTTTTTTCCCAACTCAGTCAACTTGATTATGTTTATGCCACTTACAAAGATCATGTTCTCATTTAGACATTCACAATGGTGACAAATTAATTTTAGAAACATTTGAATATGTATTTATGACTATTACTTCCCCAATTAAGACATCAAAACAATCTTTAACTCTCAAACATCCTGTGTAACAGAAACTAACTTAGCTATGTCTGCAGGTCTGTGTGGGTTTTGGCACCCGCTGTGCACATGAAAACAAGAGGCAAAGAAGGAAAATTAAGGAAGCCTCACGCACATATGTACAGAACAGCAGATGAAAAGGAGTCAATTTTGTGATGGCAGAGTCAGCAGCACATGCCGTGTAATGAAAGGTAGACCAAATAGACAAATTCAATGACATGGACAGAATAGGCAAATTCAATGTCCTCAAATTTCTAAGTTCAATGACCTAGAATAAATCTAATACAGACATCAAATGAGGAAGGTTACCTTTCTATACGGGAGATGACCTTAACCTTCACCATTGTACCCACTACAATTAAATAATCATTTTCAAGGTTGGATGCATTAGTATTATGCTTATCCATGGACATCCTACCATTAAGTTTATAATTATGATATCTCCATCCTATATATGCTATACTCTTTTTTTAAAAGATATTATATATATAATTTTAAACTATACAAATTTATTTTTTTATTTCAATTGGATCTTTTTCTATTTTTACTTGCATTTAACATTAAGTTAACTTAAGTCACTTAAAAATTGAATCAAATTAAGAAAATTCTCTCCATTCTATCATTGTAAATATTGAAATGTGGATGATGTAATTGATGTTGATTTTCTAATGAAAGACTTGGGTTTTTCAAAAAAG
>JAHOYR010004352.1:0-10745 GCA_023213295.1 Bruguiera hainesii
AAATTAGTACTAAATAACATGCAGATTGCAAGAAAAGCATTTGTATGATGTGAAGATGTTAGTTCAACAACAAACCAACAGGCTAACTACAATTCTACAATGTTACCTTTACTTATTTTGCAGCCAACGAGGACAACAATAGCAGTAAGGAAAATAGTGGACAAATTTTCTGGTGTTACAACCATATAATTAATGTATTGTTATTCAAATATATTGTGTATATGGTTGGGTACAAAAAGAAAATTTGGTCGTACCTATATTGGTGATTGAATCACTGATAACCTTAGTCATATTGCGACAGGTTTGTCATTTCTTTTTTTAAAAAATAATGTTGTATATGATTTTTCATATTTAATTTACTTAAATAACATGAAAGTATGTATCAGGAATATGCTAAAAGATTTGACAAGATGAAAATGCTAGAATTTTGACTTAGACCATCCACTTGGTTATTGCATGTCCACTTGATTCTTGCAACTTGAAACTTACTCCAATTTGCCGCAACATGGCTGCAACATTCCTTTGACCAAGTAGCAATGTTTAAAACTAATTTTTAACACTCTTTCTTGATTTTGCATAATTGCATACTAAGTTTCTTTTCTAAAAATTCAAATCTGGCTTTTGATAGTACCTTGATAAAGATGTTAGTAATTTGAATAAATGATTCATAATACTTCAGGTTTATTTCTCCATTTTTTTGCATTTCCCTAAGAAATTGGAGTTTTATTTTGAAATACTTGGTTTTCTCATGTTATACTAAATTTTTAGATATGACTATGGTTGCTTGGTTGTTATAAAAGATAGATATTAGTTGAGTTAGTGTTTGTTGCAGGTCTGTGAGGATTATTCTTAATCAAATGACTTGATTGACTGTATCAGTGGCAACTATATACTCTGCCTTTGCAGTTAACTATGCAATTATTGATTACTTTTTGGAATTCCAACAAAAGAAACCTCCTCCAAGTGTAAAGCAATAATTAGAAGTGTCCCCTATGTCATCTGCAAAATCTCCCCAATCACTGTCAGCAAATCTTAATGGCTTAAGCTATTCCAACTTGCTAAATATGATGCCAAGATCTCAACTACCATTGAGATAACTAAGAATCTTTTACCTAATTTATAATGCTTGTTAGAGGAGAATGCATAAACCTTGAAAACAAGTTTGTTACTTGAATAATGTCTAACCTAAAAGTAGTAATTTAAAGTAGACACCATATAGGACTTTTAAACATTCCTTCACTAATCTTTTCTTCTCCATCATCCTTACTAAACTTCTCATTTGTAGCCATTAGTGTAGAGACAGAGTCGCAAGTACTCATATTGAATCTTTTGAAAACTTTACTGATATATTTTCCTTGACAAATGAAAATGTCACAGTTTGATTACTTTACTTGAAGATGCAGGAAGGACGTTTCTCCCATATCAGACATCTTAAATATCATCTCCATTTCCTTTTTGAATTGTTGGACAGATTCAAGATGGCTCCTAGTTACAAGCAAATTATTAACATAAACTGATACTATAAAAATTTGATCTTTTGTAACTTTAGCATACAAAGTTACTTCTTTTTTGTTTTTCTCAAAACCAAGCTACAAATGATTGTTAATTCTATTAAACTAGAACCTTGGTGCTTGTATCACAGGCCTAATGGGTTAAATGCTCCCCACCTGTGTGACCTTGAGAATTCCTCCCAAGCAACCTTTCTTACACTCAACTCACAAGAACCCACAGAGAGAGAAACTTTAGAGAAAGAAGCTCTAAAAGTGTATTCCTATTGTGAATTCTTTGATACAAATAAGGGAGAGGATGTCCCCTTTTATACAAGTATAAGACAAGTCATAATTATTAGATCCCTTTTTCATCTAATAGTGGATATTGCATCCCTTCAACTTCCATCTACCTGCAGTTTTTACTATCATCTACCTGTATTTATTACATGGACACATTCATCATATCACTCATCCTTGGACACATTCATCATATCACTCATCTTTAGGAGCCTTCTAGAATACATAAGAAAGCCTTAGGAGTAAAGGATTGTGACATTCTCTTCCACGTAACCATATGACACCCTCATCACTTCTTTGGCATATTAAGTGTTAATCTCTTTTTTGAATTGCCAAATAACCTTTACAAGTTCCCAACTAGCTTCATTCTTCAAAAAACCCTTTCATCAAATATAGTATTCTTACCTCGGCATACAATACTACTTCTGTATGACTTGATCCACCTTTATGGATTTGACTTCTCGGTCATATGAAGTTTTCGCTCCAAGTGGTGCATGTTACGACTCCCTTTGATTTGAATCTTCATTATCTACGTGGTAAGGTTTAAACATATTCATACATAAAACTATATATACCTTTAATTTTGGCGGTAGCTCCAACTTGTATGCAACCTTCCTAACTCGTTGAATCACACTAAATGACCCCTCATAGCAATGGATTAGCTCTTTGTGCATGTCCTTATATCAAAGAATGACATGTAATTTGGCTAGCACTAAGTCCCTAACTTGAAGCTCTATGTGCTATTGTTTTTTGTTGGCCTACTTCTTTATGAGTTTAGAGGTTTTATGCAAACATGTCCTTGCCAAGTCCGCTTGTTCTTACCAATCCTTGGCAAACTTGTATGCTGGTGAGTTATTTCCCTGATAGCTCGATGCAACCATGCTTAGAGTTTGTAGTTGTTCCCAATCATGATCTTAAACAGACTCTAGTTAGTATACTTGCTCTGTTATAACTTATAGGAGAATTGGGCTATGTTGATCAACTTTGCCCAATTTGTTTGTGTTGTACTCATATAGTGTCAAAGATAAATCTCTAAAAGTGTGTTGACCCATTCGGTTTGACCATCAATTTAGGGGTATAAGATCGTAGAGAGATTAAACTTTGACCCTAGTAGCTTGAATAGTTCATACTAGAAATGCCCCGTGAATCAGGGGTCGTGATTGCTCATGACTTAACCACATATTTCATGAACAAGTTGGCTGGCTTTTCAACTAGATAATCTTTTGTTGCTGGTATAAATATTGTATACTTGGAGAACCTATCCACCACGACTATAACAGTTCGACACTCTTCAAACTTCGACAAGTTTATTATAAAGTCCATGAAAATACTCTCCTATAGATGAGTTGGGATAGGAAGTGGCTTTAGGAGTTTTGGCGACAAACATTGCTCAATTTTGTCTTGTTGGCGTACAAGGTAAGTCTTCACATAGGCTTCAATGTCATTTCGTATTTGAGGTTAGTAGTATTAATCTTCAATGAAGGCCAAGGTGCAGTGGATTTCTAGATGATTGATCTGCTTCAAATAGTGACACTCACACAACAACTCTTTCCTTAGCTTCCTATGGAGTGACACATATAGTCATTGGCTTTTGGTGTAGGAAAGGTCTTTGTCGCATTAGAATCGTCAGGTCTTGCCCTCTTGCACATATCTAATAAGGGCTTGAGCCTTCTATTCATACTTGAGCCTTCTATCCATACTTGAGCCTTTCCTTGATGTGGTTGATCCATACGTAACTCGATTAACTCATTATGTGTGCCAACTCTAACTTTTGACTGAGAGCATCAGCCATGAAGTTACCTTTCCCCAACTTGTACTCTATCACATAATTAACTCTGCTAGAAAATCCTGCCACTGAGTTTGCTTCAAACTCAGTTTCTTTTGGATCAGAAAATAACTTATAGTCACATTGTTTGTCCTTACAATGAACTTATAACCCATGAGATAATGCCTCTATATCTGTAGGTAATAGACCACCACAGTCATTTCCTTCTCTTGAATAATATACCGTCGCTCGATATCATTCAATTTTCGTGACTAATATGCCATTAGATGTCCTTCTTGTACAATAACACCACCAATAGTATAATCTGATGTGTTAATTTCTAACTTGAAATGCTTGGTGTGATCAAACAACACTGGTATCGGCTCCTCGGTCGTGACTTACTTCAACTGATCAAATGCCTTTTGGCATCAATCTGTCCATTCCCATAAATTCTCCTCCTTCAATATGTCTGTTAGTGGCAAAGCGATGTTTGAGTAGTTTCAAATGAAATGCCAATAGTAATTAGTAAGGCCAAGGAATGACCTTAACTTCGTCACTTTCATCGGCAACTTTCATTTGACAATAACTTGGATCTTTGCCCCATCTATTTGTACTTGTCTGTTCCTAATAATGTGCTCCAAGAATGGAACTTCTTTTTAGGTGAAGGCACATTTCTTGCACTTTGACATATAAGTCATTCTTGTGTAAGATTTGGAAGAATTGTCTTAGGTGCTTGATGTATTCCTTAAGTATCTGGCTGTATACAACAATATCATTAAGGTAAACCACTACAAATCGATCTAGGAATTAGTATAGTACCTTGTTTATGAGAGTACAAAATGTGGCTGAAGCATTGGTCAGATTGAATGACATGATGAGGAATTTGTATGATCTTTAATGCATCATATATGATTTCTTTGGTTTGTCTCCTTTGGAAATTCAAACTTGATAATAACCCAATTAGAGATCAAGATTGATGAACTACTGAGCTCCTCCAAGTTGATCGAAGAGATTTGCAATGAGTGGGATCGAGTACTTGTTTTTGACAATTAGTTTGTTTAGTGCCTGGTAATCTATGCACATATGGAGTGACCTATCATTCTTTTTCTGGAACAAGATAGGTGCACTAAATAGGGTCTTAGATGACTGAATGTACCCAGCAATAAGCAGCTCTTTCAGTTGTTTCCTCAGCTTTTCCAATTTGGGGGTTGCCATGCAATACGATATTATGGTGGATGGTTGAGCGTCAAGTACAAACTTGATCTAATGATCCACTTTTCTATAAGGTAGAAGCTTCTTGGGGAACTCAGGAGACATCACGTCCTTGAACAAATCAAGGACTTGGTTCACTTCTGTTGAGATTTTGCTCCCTTCACTCTTGTTGTCCTCGATTCTCAAGGTTGCTATGATGGTTACCTCACCTTTGTTTGCTTTTTTAGTTAATTGCATTGTTGAAATCATCTTCCGCTCACAGTTTGACTTACAATGGACTAAAATAACACATTGACACTGTTTATCCAACACATAAATACACTTGACAAAGGGCAATATAATTGTATAGATTCTATCTAAGAATTTTAAGCTAATGACAAAGTCATAGTCGTCAAGAGAAATTACCTCAAAGGTTTCCTTACTTCTCCATTCTTTGATCTGAAGCTCCACATCCCTAACAATCCCAGTGATAGATACCATCTTGAAGTTTACGATCTCGAGCCACTTGACTCCTATCTTAACTTGATAGTTAAGTTTCTTCTTAGCTTCTTTTAATATGAAGAGATTAAATGCCCTAATGTCCACGAGCTCATTTATCGTGGTTTCTCTGATCTTCAAATTTATGAACATGAGTCCTTTTGGCTCCTTCGCCTTCTTAGACTTGATTGAATTGAGAATTCGCAATGAACCTAGTGGTGCCTCCTCATTTAGCTCATCTTTTTTTCAAAGGGTAGCTAATTTGGCCCTGTTCAGACAATCTTGTGCATGTGTGGACCACTACAAAAGAAGCATTTGTAAGTACGTATCTTCTTGTATCTTATATCACTTGATTCTGCATGAACTTTGGGAGGGCCAATTGGTAATCTATTTTTATTCAGGTGATTAAATCTTCCCCAATCTCCCCCACCATTGACCTTATCTTTCGGATGAGAGTCAGACTGAGAGATGAAAGGTACCTTGTATTCCATAAGAGATTTGACCACCTTTATGGCCATTGTAAGGTCTCCCATATATAACCATTTTAACTATTGTTTAGTTCATGGCTTGAAACCACTCATGAACTGGTGGTATACCCTTATCTCATTCCTTGAAGGAATTTGGAATTGTAGCTCCGAAAGTTGCTTCACATAGTTATGTACTGCACCCTTTTGCCCAAGACACTTGCGCTTGTCGCAAGCTTCTTCTTTTGCATATGTGAGATAGTAATTTTATTGGAACTCCTTAACAAATCTATCTCAAGTTGTGATAGGATCTCCACACCTATCATTTGACTGACGATACCACCATGATAGTACTTTATCAACTAAGTACATAGATGCAGTGTTTACTTGTAATTGGCTCTTGTTGATTCCCATGATTTGGAAGTACCACTCCATATATCATAAGAAATTATCCACATCTTTAATCACCCATGAGCCTCTAAAGTCTTTTGGCTTGGGTGCATCCGTACATGAACTTTGTACGGTGATCACCTTGTTCACACGCACTGCTTCTGATTCTGTGAGCTCTCCCTTAAACTCTGATATTTTGCGTGCATAATCGCTATCATGGCCTCCAAGGAATCGTCCTGCTAATAAAGTTCTGTCTTTAAAGTCCCCAACAACTCGCTTCGAAGCTCTCCCACGCCTACTTTAAGCTCTTGCATCTCGGCCATAAGCTCTTCCTTTTTAGCATTACTCCTCCGACGAACTAGGTCAAGTCATTGACCAATCCTTGGACATTAGTGACAAACAATTCAATTTTCGTCATATGACGCTTTAGGTCCCTATAGGATCCCTTGAATTCAAAACAACACAACTTTTCTTTCCCTTAGTAGCACCTTTATCGTCCTTCTTTCTAAGATCATTGCGGTCATCACCCATGATGAGCCCCTTATCAGAATGAGGATCAACCATTGTGTTTGGAACAAATCGACTTTAATACCACTTATCATAGGTCTAATATATTTAATACTCCCTACCCATGCGACCTTAAGAATTCCTCCCAAACAACCTTTCTCACACTCAACTCACAAGAACCTTTAAAGGGAGAAACTGTAGAGAGAGAAGCTCTAAAAGTGTATTCCTCTTGTGAATTCATCGATACAAATGAAAGGGATGAGGTCCCCTTTTATACAAGAATAAGATAAGGTACAATTGTTAGCTCTCTCTTTGGTATAATGGTAGATATCGTATCCCTTCAACTTTCATTTACTCACATTTATTACTATCATCTACTTGAATTTATTACATAGATACATTCATCATATTGCCCATCCCTAAGAGCCTTTTAGGATACACAAGAAAATCCTAAGAGTAAAAGACCATGACATTTGTTTAAGGTCATATAAGGCCTTTGTTTAATTTGTAAACCTTTTCCTTTTCTCCTCTAATTATAAAGCCTTCTAGTTGTTCCATAAAGACATCTTCCTACAAAAAACCATTTAAAAAGGCAAACATGACATCAATATGATATACTTTCCAACCCTTTTAAGCAGTAAAAGCTAGTATAAATTTGATGGTATCCAGCCTTATAACAAGAGCAAATGTGTTTGAGAAGTCAAGTCTAACTTGTTGTAAGTATCTTTTGGCTACTAATCTGGCCTTCAATTTATTGATGTTGCCATTTGCATTCAACTTGGCTTTGGAAATCCATTTGACCCTAATTACTTTCTTATCTTTAGGTTTTTTTTTGTAAGAAACCAAGTTTGGTTCTTCTAAATTGCATAGAATTCATCTTGCATAGCTTTCCTCTAATTTGTTGATTTAACAAATTTATTACAATTTATAAAATCTGAGATAGCAACATTGCTTCTATCATAAATGTTAGAGAGAATACTTGTTCCTCTCATAGGTACATCATTATAAACATTATTCTCTACATCTTTATTTGAGTTGTCATGATTAGCAATTTCAAGTTGATTTACTTGTTGTGTATTAATATCCCAATCATTAGATATAACAATATTCTAATTTCAACCTTGATCCTCATTGAATTTGACCTCCTTGTTGACTATTATATTCTTAAATTCTGCATCATAAACTTTATAAGCCTTTAAAACTATGTTATAGCCAACAAACACAATTGTCTTGACTTTTTTATTGAGTTTTTACCTTCTTTGATCATGTATCGAGACAAAATAAAGACATCTAAAAGATGTTCCATGTAAGATTTTGCCCCAAATCAAAGTTCAAATGGAGTTTTCCCTGGAATGACCAAGAATGAGAGTTTATTTTGAAGATATATTGAAGTGTTGACAGTTCAGCCCAAAAGAATTTTGGCAAGCCTTTCTTGTAAATAAAACTCCTTGTCATTTCTATGATTGTTCTATTTCTCTTTTCATATACTCAATTTTGTTAAAGAATATATAAATCTATGAATTGATGCCTTATACTTAAGATTTTGTAGATTTCTTCAAAGGCAACAGAGGTAAACTCAAGGTCATTATCACACCTTATACGTTTAATTTTGACTCCTGTCTCAATTTCCATAAGAGCTTTAAAGGTTTGAAATATTAATGAAACTTATGATTTAACATTCATAAAATACACCTAACAAAATTAGGTATAATCATCAATGAATAAGATGAAAAGCCTACTTCCATTCAATAATGCTATAGACATGGGTTCATATATATTAGAATGAATTAGATTAAGTTTCTCTTTAACTCTTCAAGCTTAATTAGAAGGGAAGGGTTACCTTGTATGCTTGCCTTGTTGATAGGTACCATAGACTCCTTTTGGCTTGGATATTTCTGACAAACCAGTCACCAGCTAGTTTTTCTGCATTTTTTGAAGTTCACCATAGTGAAAATGTCCTAATCTTTTATGCCAAAGATTGGACCATGACAAGTAATAGGTAGAACCTCGTGTGTCATCTAATCAAGTTCTAAAGGAAAACTTTTGGCTTTTATTGGAATATTTATAATCACATTTCTTTTTAGATCCAAAATAGTGCAACCATTATTTTCAAACTACAACGCACAGTTCTTCTCTAACAGTTAACCAACATTAAGTAGATTTTGATGAATTTCAGGTACGAACAACACATTAGAGATAAACTTTGCACCTAATAGAGAAGATAAGGTTATTGTGCCTTTTCTGTGTGCTTCAAGTAAGACACCATTTTCAATTTTAACTTTAGTTGCATAGGATTTGAAGATTGATGGGTAGGAGAACATTTGATGTGTTTAACCATTGTCAATAAGTCATGCTTGATTGTTAGAACTTGTTGTGTTACAACTAATAACAAATAGTTCTTCTTCTGCTTATTAAGTTTCTTTATCTATAACTTCAGCTTCTTGTTTCTTTTGCTATTGTAAATGTTTCCTTTTATTTTTGCATATTTTTTCAATATGACCTCTTTTGTTGTAGAAGAAACAAAGAACATCTAGCATTCTCCAATAATCCTTGGAGAGATGTAAAGTTTTGTTACAATGTTCATATGAAGTATAAACTTTCTTCCCTTTTGTCTTGCTGGATTTTGCATCTCTTTACTATGTTCTTTAAGTTTGAGACCTTTTATAGGAAGCTTTTCCTTTATACTAGGTTTGAATAACACCTTTAAAAGTTGATGTTGACTTTAAAGGCTTGTTTTTTGCTCTTAAGCTTAGAGTGCACTGATTAGTTTTATCACTAAGATTTGTGAGAGGTCCTTTGAGTCCTCCAAGGAAGAGATTTTAGTTTCAAACCTCTCAAATACATTAACCAGTACCCCTTCTACAATCCTCTTATCGGACAAGTCCTTTTCAAACAACTTGACTTGATTCACTATCCTCATAAGCCCATCATTGTAATCTTTGATACTTTCTGAGTTCTTTATTTTTAAAAATTCAAACTCCCTTCTCAGATTCAAAATTTACATGTTTTTAGTTTTAATGCTACCACTATACTCATCTCTTAACTTTTCCCAAGTTTCTTTTGGTGTCTCACATGTCATAATTATATTGAATATGACATCAGTGATTGCCAACTAGATACATGATAGAGCCTTGTAATGTTTATTTACTTGCTTATTATAGTTTTTTAGTTGAACAATAGTTGAATTTGTTGAAAGAGCTAGTGATCATCCCCTTTCTTAGTGACATCCTAGAGATCATATGCATTTAGGTATATTTTCATCATAACAGACCATTACATGTAATTTTCTCTAGAACATTTAGGTGGAGAGATAAGTGTGAAGTTTGCAGAAGCCATCTTAAGTTACTATCTTACACCACTTGTTTAAAGATCTTAAGTGTTTCACTCAGCCTCTCATATGTCTCTCTTTTCCCTCACTCACCATAAGTCTTATAAGACCCTTTACATACTTTAATACCACTCTTAATTCAACAACAAACCAATAGGCAAATTATAATATTGTGATGTTACCTCTGATTTATTTGTAGCTAATAAAGACAATAATAGTAAAAGGAAAAAACAATTTTTTTGGTATTATAACTACATAATTGATGTATTATTATTTAAATATATAATATACATAGTTAGGTATAAAAGGACAATTAAGTTATGTATATACTGGTAATTTAATTACTAATAACCTTGGTCAAATTATGATAAGTTTGTCAATTTTTTCTAGAAATAATCATATTACATATGATCTATTATATTAATTTATTTAAATAATAAAAAAATGTGGATGAAAAATATCATATAAAATTTAATAACATAAAAATACTACAAAATTGAAATAGAATATTTACCTCATTGTTATATGTCTACTTGATTACTATAACTTGAAACTTATTGTATTAATTGCAATATTCCCTTAATCAATGTAACAATGTTCAAAACTAATTTTTAATAGAAGAGATGAAAAAAAAAAAACTTTTGGCGCACTTTCTTCAATTAGAAGAGAGGGTTTGAATGGGAAATTCTTAACAGCAACTAACATGATAGCACACACCTTCTCTGACTATCGTAAACCTTCATTTGCTTGTGTTTGACGAGTAACTGCCTTAATATTTCCTAGTCGCCCTGGCCAGCCTTGGAGAATCATAATGC
>JAHOYR010004489.1:0-40162 GCA_023213295.1 Bruguiera hainesii
AATTGACTGTAATAAGAAGGTTCTACACTCCAATCTAAGGATATATGCTTAACACAACATTGAAATTTGGGACTGCTATTTATAATATTCATCCATTAAAGTGTATTTTATGTAATTGAGTCCATTACTTCTATTTTTGTTTAATTAACATATTCAAATATTATATTTTTCACATATTATATTTTTGTCACCAATTAAATCAAATGACATTAACAATAAATTTAAAAAACAGAACATTCCATTTTTGCACTTTTTACAATTTTAAAATTTATTAGGAATAAAGAAATTGTTAATAATCTGTAGAATTTAAATTTTGCAATTTTCTTAATTGTCTCCTTTGCCTTAATGTAATTTGAAACGATTTATAGAATTCCTATCTTTATATAAATTACTTCGAAAAAAGGAAATCCAATGGAATCTAAAATGATGGTTCCCCACTCCCATTTGGGATACATTCTTTACACAACCTTAAAACTTGATATTGTTATTTATAATATTCATCCACTAAAGTGTCTTTTATGGAATTACGTCCATTACTTATATTTTTGTTCAATTGACATATTCAAATATTATATTTTTCACATATTATATTTTTCTCAACAATTAAATCAAACGACATTAAAAATAAATTTAAACATCAAAATATTGTATTTTTGCAATTTTTAGAATTTTAAAACTTGCTAGGGATAAATGAATTGTCAATTTAACTTTCACAATTTTCCAAATTGTCTCTTTTGCCTCAACGCAATTTGAAATGATTTATATAATCTTCAGGCAAATTATTTAAGAAAAAGCAAAAGCAATGGATTGTAATAAGAAGGTTTTGCACTCCCATTTAGGGAAATATGCTTAACACAACATTGAAACTTTGGTTTACTATTTATAATATTTATCCACAAAAGTGTATTTTATGCAATTGAGTCCATTACTTATATTTTTTGTTCAATTAACATATTCAAATATTATATTTTTCACATATTATATTTTTCCTACCAATTAAATCAAATGACATTAACATTAAATTTAAAAATCAAAATATTTCAATTTTGCATTCTTTTGAATTTTAAAATCTGCTATGGATAAATGAATTTTCAATACTCTGTTGAAGTTAAATTTTGAAATTTTCAGATTTGTCTCTGTTGCCACAATGCAATTTGAAAAGATTCATATAATCTTCAGGCAA
The DNA here is from genome assembly GCA_023213295.1 of Bruguiera hainesii. NCBI lineage: Eukaryota > Viridiplantae > Streptophyta > Magnoliopsida > Malpighiales > Rhizophoraceae > Bruguiera > Bruguiera hainesii. Next base: position 1,184 of record JAHOYR010004489.1, read on the forward strand.
ATTACTTCATAAAAAGCAAAAACAATTGACTGTAATAAGTAGGTTCTGCACTCCAATCTAAGGATATATGCTTAACACAACATTGAAATTTGGGACTGCTATTTATAATATTCATCCACTAAAGTGTATTTTATGCAATTGAGTCCATTACTTCTATTTTTGTTCAATTAACATATTCAAATATTATATTTTTCACATATTATATTTTTCTCACCAATTAAATCAAACGACATTGACAATAAATTTAAAAATCAAAATATTTCAATTTTGCAATTTTTTGAATTTCAAAATCTACTAGGGATAAGTGAATTGTCAGTACTCTATTGAATTTAAATTTTGCAATTTTCTAAATTGTCTCCTTTGTATAAACGCAATTTGAAATGATTTATATAATCTTCATGTAAATTACTTAAGAAAAAACAAAGGCAATGGACCGTAATAAAAAGGTTCTGCACTCCCATATAGGGATATATGCTTAACATAATAAAGAAACTTAGAATTTCTATTTATAATAGTGATCCATTAAAATGTATTTTATACAATTGAGTCCATTACTTGTATTTAGTTCAGTTAAGATATTCAAATATTGTATTTTTCTCACCAATCAAATCAAACGACATTAACAATACATTTAAAAATCAAATATTCCATTTTTGCAAGTTTTCTTAATTATCTATTTTGCCTCAATGCAATTTGAAATCATTTATAAAATTCTTGTCTTTAGAGAAATTACATAAGAAAAAGGAAAAGCAATGGACTCTAATAAAATGGTTCCCCAGTCCCATTTAGGGATATATGCTTCACATAATCTTGAAACTTAAGATTGTTATTTATAATATTCATCCACTTAAATGTCTTTTATGCAATATAGTCCATTACTTGTATTTTTGTTCAATTAACATATTCAAATATTATATTTTTATCACCAATTAAATCAAACCACATTAACAATAAATTTAAAATCAAAATATTTCAATTTTGCAAGTTTTTGAAATTTAAATTTTGCTAGGGATAAGTGAATTATGAGTATTCTATTGAATTTAAATTTTTCAGTTTTCTAAATTGTCTCCTTTGCCTAAACAAAATTTGAAATTATGTATATAATCTTCGGGAAAATGACTTAAGAAATAACAAAAGTAAGGGACTATAATAAGAAATTTCTTCACTCCCATATAAGGATATATGCTTAACACAACAATGAAATTTGGCATTGTTATTTATAATATTCATCCATTAAATTGTATTTTATGCAATTGAGTCCATTACTTGAATTTTTGCTCAGTTTAGATATTCAAATATTGTATTTTTCTCACCAATCAAATCAAACGACATTAACAATAAATATAAAAATCAAAATATTTCATAATTTTTAGAATTTTAAAATCAGTTAGGGATAAATGAATTGTCAATACTCTATTGAATTTAAATTTTGAAAATTTCTTAATTGTCTCCTTTACCTCAATGCAATTTGAAATGATTTATAGAATTCTTGACTTCTGACAAAGTACTTAGGAAAAAGAAAAAGCAATGGACTCTAATAAAATGCTTCCCTACTCCCATGTAGAGATATATACTTTACACAACCTTAAAACTTGATATTGCTATTTATAATATCCATCCACTAAAGTGTCTTTTACGCAATTGAGTCCATTACTTCTATTTTTGATCAATTAAGATATTCAAATATTATATTTTTCACATATCATATTTTTCTCACCAATTAAATCAAATGACATTAAAATTAAATTTAAAAATCAAAATATTTCAATTTTGTAATTTTTCGAATTTCAAAATTTGCTAGGGATAAATGAATTGTTAATACTCTATTAAATTTAAATTTTGCAATTTTCAAAATTGTCTCCTTTGCCTCAACGCAATTTGAAATGATTTATATAATCTTCAGGCAAATTATTTAAGAAAAAAAAAAGCAATGGACTGTAATAAGAAGGCTTTGCACTCTCATTTAGGGATATGTGCTTAACACAATATTAAAATTTGGGATTGCTATTTATAATATTCATCCACTAAAGTGTATTTTATGCAATTGAGTCCATTACTTGTAATTTTGTTCAATTAAGATATTCAAATATTGTATTTTTCTCCCCAATCAAATCAAACGACATAAACAATAAATTTAAAATCAAAATATTGCATTTTTGCAACTTATAAAATTTTAAAATCTGCTAGGGATAAATGTATTGTCAATTCTCTATTGAATTTAAATTTTGCTATTTTCATAATTGTCTCCTTTGCCTCAACACAATTTTAAATGATTTATATAATCTTTAGTCAAATTACTTAAGAAAAAGCAGAAGGAATGAATTGTAATAAGAAGGGTTTGCACTCCCATCTAAACATATATACTTAACACAACATTGAAACCTTGGATTGTTATTTATAATATTCATCCACTAAAGTGTATTTTATGCAATTGAGTCCATAACTTGTAATTTTGTTTAATTAACTTCTTCAACTATTGTATTTTTCTCACCAATCGAATCAAACGACATTAACAACAAATTTAAAAATCAAAATATTGCATTTTTGCAATTTTTAGAATCTTAAAATCAGCTAAGGATAAATAAATTGTCAATAATCTTTAGAATTTAAATTTTGCAATTTTCTTCATTGTCTCCTTTGCCTCAATGCAATTTAAAATGATTTATAGAATTCTCGATTTTTAACAAATTACTTAGAAAAAAGGAAAAGCAATGGACTCGAATAAGATGGTTCCCCACTCCCATCTAGGGATATATGCTTTATACAACCTTGAAACTTGAGATTGCTATTTATAATATTCATCCACTAAAGTGTATTTTATGCAATTGAATCTATTACTTGTATTTTTGTTCAATTAAGAGATTTAAATATCGTATTTTTCTCACCAATCAAATCAAACGACATTAATAACGAATTTAAAAATCAAAATATTGCATTTTAGCAATTTTTAAAATTTTAAAATCTACTAGGAATAAATAAATTGTCAACAATCTGTAGAATTTAAATTTTTCAATTTTCTTAATTGTCTCCTTTGACTCAATGCAATTTGAAATGATTTATGAAATTCTTGTATTCTTGCAAATTAGTTAGAAAAGGAAAAGTAATGGACTATAATAAGATGGTTCCCTACTCCCATCTAGGGATATATGCTTTACACAGCTTTGAAACTTGAGATTGCTATTTATAATATTCATCCACTAAAGTGTCTTTTATGCAATTAAGTTCATTACTTGTATTTTTGGTCAATTAACATATTCAAATATTGTATTTTTCACATATTATATTTTTCTCATCAATTAAATCAAAAGACATTAACAATAAATTGAAAAATCAAAATATTTCAATTTTGCAATTTTTTGAATTTTAAAATCTATTAGGGATAAGTGAATTGTCAATACTCTGTTCAATTTCAATTTTGCAATTTTCTATATTGTCTCCTTTGCTTCAAAGTAATTTGAAATGATTTATATAACCTTCAGGAAAATTACCTAAGAAAAAGCAAGAGCAATGGATTGTAATAAGAAAGTTTTGTAATCCCATCTAAGGTTATATCCTTAACACAACATTGAAACTTAGGATTCACTAAAGTGTATTTTATGCAATTGAGTCTATTACTTGTATTTTTGTTCAATTAAGATATTCAAATATTGTATTTTTCTCACCAATCAAATCAAACAACATTAAAAATAAATTTAAAAATCAAAATATTGCATTTTTGCAATTTCTATAATTTTAAAATCTGTTAGGGATAAATGAATTGTCAATTTTTTTGTTGAATTTAAATTTTTCTATTTTGAATTGTCTCCTTTGCCTCAACGCAATTTGAAACAATTTATATAATCATTAGGCAAATTACTTATGAAAAAGCAAAAACAATCGACTGTAATAAGAAAGTTCTACACTCCCATCTAGGGATATATGCTTAACACAACATTGAAACTTGGGATTGCTATTTATAATATTCATCCACTAAAGTTTATTTTATGCAATTGAGTCCATTACTTGTGAAGTTCCCAACTTCACCCTAGGATCTACTAGTTTGTGATACTGAGAAGGGGGTGAATCAGTATCACCACAATTCACAATTCGCAAGAAAGTGAACAACTTCAATCTCTTCTTAAAAACAAACTCTTTCTCATATTTGACTGAGGTAGATCTCTTGCTACCTACTAATCACAATAATCCCCAAAGTCACCTTTCAGACACCTTGCCTAATAGACAATTCGGATGTTCTTGTTTAGGTCTTCGTTAGGTTATGGGTTGGCTGATACTTTAGCTGCATTCACAACTCAATTCAAAACACAAAATGTAAAGCAAATTAAGGACACACGAGATTTATGTGGTTTCGTCAATGTGACGTACATCCACGGTGGTAGGGACTCTCCCTTACCGAGACTATCCACTATACTTGAGAATTCTAATTACAATGGATGTCTTAATCTTCTGCTCCTTTCACTATTGCAATTACTAAGTAAGTACAATACAAAGAGTGTCACTTACTGTGTCTACCCTTCTTCTAGCTTGTCTTGCCTCTATTGAATTGAAAGGCTGCTCTACTGCCACTTAGAAGTTCACCGCAATGCTCTTTAACCTCTCTTGAAGAAATTTGGAAATACGTTGAGTTCTTTTTGATGCTTCGTTGAATTCCTTCTCTAGGTTGTTTCACACAACTCCCGCTTTCACCGTCTCACGGTTTCACAGCTTACACTCAAGCTTCTGGTCTGCCGTTTCACGTCTCACGGCCTGCCCCACACTTCTGATCAGTCACGCCATTGCATGTTCTGGTCTCACACTTCTAGTTTGCTGTCTTCTCTTCCGGGTGGTCTCACGGATACCAGGTCTGCTGTCTTCTCTTTCAGGTGATCTGTTTCTTATTTCTCCTCTTGCTGGTTGTGTGTTTCTAGTTTGCTTGCAGGATGTATTTCTGGTTTGCTTTCCCGGTGGTGACATTTCTAGTTTGCTCTTCCGGTGGTGTCGTTTCTGATCTCTTGCTGTTCTGCTCTCTCTTCCTTTTGGCTGGTTGTTGTAGGGTTGTTATTTATTCAATTATGTTGGCCCTTTTACCCTAGTTTTGTCTTCCAAGGCCTTTACATACTCTCTTCCATGAAACCCGAATAGGGCTTACGTGGCGGATTTACGTTCTTGCCCTTACGCGGCAGATTTACTTTCTTGCCCTTCCATGTGGCTTTACTTTCTTGCACACTTAACCCTAGTTGACAACAATTACAACCCATACAAGGTTATGGGAACAACTTGTATTGTTGTTCAATTAAGATATTCAAATATTGTATTTTTCTCACCAATTAAATCAAACGATATTAACAATAAATTTAAAAATCAAAATATTTCATTTAAGCATTTTTTAGAATTTTAAAATCTGTTAGGGATAAATGAATTGTCAATACTCTGTTAAATTTAAATTTTGCAATTTTCTTAATTGTCTCCTTTTCCTCAATTGAAATGATTTATAGAGTTCTTGTCTTTAGACAAATTACTTAAGAAAAAGGAAAAGCAATGGACTCTTGTTGTTCTCACAGTCTTGTATGGGTTGTAATTGTTGTCAACTAGGGTTAAGTGTGCAAGAAAGTAAAGCCACATGGAAGGGCAAGAAAGTAAATCTGCCGCGTAAGGGCAAGAACGTAAATCTGCCACGTAAGCCCTATTCGGGTTTCATGGAAGAGAGTATGTAAAGGCCTTGGAAGACAAAACAAAAAAGGGGGGCCAATAAAATTGAATAAAAAGAGAGCAGAATGGCAAGAGATCAGAAACGACACCACTAGGAGAGCAAACCAGAAACATCACCACCGGGAGAGCAAACCAGAACATGCGACCTCCTGCAAGGAAACCAAAAACACGTCCTGCAAGCAAACTAGAAACACGTCCTGCAAGCAAACCAAAAATGCACAACCAGAAAGAGGAGAAATAAGAAACAGACCTCCCAGAAGAGAAAACAGCAGACCTGGTATCTGTGAGACCACCCGGAAGAGAAGACAGCAGACTTGGTATTCGTGAGATCACTCGGAAGAGAAGACAGTAGACTTGGTATCTATGACACCACCCGGAAGAAAAGAAAGCAGACCAGAAGCGTGAGGTAGGCCGAAAGACGTGAACCAGAAAAACCAGTAGCATAAGGCAGGCCAAGAGACGTGAAACGGCAGACCAGAAGCAAGGGTGTACGTTAGGAGATGGCGTGAGACCAAAAGCGTGAGGACAGGCCATGAAATAATAAGACCGTGAAATAGGAGACGGGTGAGATTGTGAGACGGTGAAAACAGGAGCTGTGTGAGACAACCTAGAGAAGGAATTTGGTGAAGTATCGGAAAGAACTCAACGTATTTCCAAATTTCTTCAAGAGAAGTTAAAGAGGATTGCAGTGAACTTCTAAAAGACAGTGGAGCAGCCTTTCAATTCAACAGAGGCAGGACAAGCTAGAAGAAGGGTAGACACAGTAGGTGACACTCTTTGTATTGTACTTACTTAGTAATTACAATAGTGAAAGGAGCAGAAGATTAAGACATCCATTGTAATTAGAATTCTCAAGTATAGTGGATAGTCTCGGTAAGGGAGAGTCTCTACCACCGTGGATGTACGTCACATTGACGAAACCACATAAATCTCGTGTGTCCTTAATTTGCTTTATGTTCTGTGTTTTGAATTGAGTTGTGAATGTAGCTAAAGTATCAGCCAACCCATAACCTAACGAAGACCTAAACAAGAACATTCAAATTGTCTATTAGGCAAAGTGTTTGAAAGGTGACTTTAGGGACTATTGTGATTAGTAGGTAGTACGAGATCTACCTCAGTCGAATCTAAGAAAGAGTTTGCTTTTAAGAGATTGAAGTTGTTCACTTTCTTGCGAATTGTGAATTGTGGTGATACTGATTCACCCCCCCTCTCAGTATCACAAACTAGTAGATCCTAGGGTGACGTTGGGAACTTCAATTCTAATAAGGTGGTTCCCAACTCCTATCTAGAGATATATGCTTCACATAACCTTGAAACTTGAGATTGCTATTTATAATATTCATCCACTAAAGTGTCTTTTATGCAATTGAGTCCATTATTTGTATTTTTGTTCAATTAACATATTCAAATATTATATTTTTCACATATTATATTTTTCTCACCAATTAAATCAAACAACATTAACAATAAATTTAAAAATGAAAATATTTCAATTTTGTAATTTTTAGAATTTTAAAATCTATTAGGGATAAATGAATTGTCAATACATTGCTAAATTTAAATCTTGCAATTTTCTAAATTGTCTCCTTTGCCTCCACGCAATTTGAAATAATTTATATAATTTTTAGGCAAATTACTTAAGAAAAAATAATAGCAATAGACTGTAATAAGAAGATTCTACACTCTCATCTAGAGATATATGCTTAACACAACATTGAAACTTTCGATTGCTATTTAAAATATTCATCCACTAAATTTTATTTTATGCAATTGAGTCCATTACTTGTAGTTTTGTTTAATTAAGATATTCAAATATTGTATTTTTCTCACCAATCAAATCAAACGACATTAACAATAAATTTAAAAATCATAATATTGTATTTTTGCAATTTTTAGAATTTTAAAATCTGTTTGGGATAAATGAATTGTCAATACTCTGTTGAATTTAAATTTTGCAATTTTCTTAATTGTCTCCTTTGCCTCAATGCAAATTGAAATGATTTATAGAATTCTTATCTTGAGACAAATTACTTAAAAAAAAGGAAAAGCAATGGACTTTAATAAGATGGTTCCGCACTCCCATCAAGGGATATATGCTTCACACAACCATAAAATTTGAGATTGCTATTTATAATATTCATCCACTATAGTGTTGCTTATGCAATTGAGTCCATTACTTGTATTTTTGTTCAATTAACATATTCAAATATTATATCTTTTACATATTATATTTTTCTCACCAATCAAATCAAACGACATTAACAACAAATTTAAAAATCAAAATATTGCATTTTTTGAATTTTTAGAATTTTAAAATCTGCTAGGGATAAATGATTTGTCAATACTCTATTGAATTTAAATTTTACAATTTTCCTAATTGTCTCCTTTCCCTCAATGCAATTTGAAATGATTTATAGAATTATTTTCTTTAGACAAATTACTTAAGAAAAAGGAAAAGCAAAGGATTCTAATAAGGTGGTTCCTGACTCCTATTTAGGGATATATGCTTCACACAACCTTGAAACTTGAGATTTTTATTTATAATATTCATCCACTAAAGTGTCTTTTATGCAATTTAGTACATTACTTATATTTTTGTTCAATTAACATATTCAAATATTATACTTTTTACATATTATATTTTTCTCACCAATTAAATCAAACGAAATTAACAATAATGTTAAAAATGAAAATATTTCAATTTTGCAATTTTTAGAATTTTAAAATCTATTAGGGATAAATGAATTGTCAATACTCTGTTGAATTTAAATTTTGCAATTTTCTAAATTGCCTCCTTTGCTTCAATGCAATTTAAAATAATTTATATAATTTTCAAGCAAATTACTAAAGAAAAAAAAAGTGCAATGGAATGTAATAAGAAGGTTATGCACTCTGATTTAGGGATATGTGCTTAACACAACATTGAAACTTGAGATTGTTATTTATAATATTCATCCACTAAAGTGTCTTTTATGCAATTGAGTTGATTACTTGTAATTTTGTTCAATTAAGATATTCAAATATTGTATTTTTCTCACCAATCAAATCAAACAATATTAACAACAAATTTAAAAATCAAAATATTGCATTTTTGCAATTTTTTGAATTTTGAAATCTACTAGGGATAAATAAATTGTCAATAATCTGTTGAATTTAAATTTTGAAATTTTCTTAATTGTCTCCTTTTCCTCAATGCAATTTGAAATGATTTATAAAATTCTTGTCTTTAAACAAATTAGTTCAGGAAAAGGAAAAGGAATGAACTCTAATAAGATGGTTCCCCACTCCCATTAAGGGATATATATTTGACACAACCTTGAAATTTGAGATTGTTATTTATAATATTCATCTACTAAAGTGTCTTTCATGCAATTGAGTTCATTACTTGTATTTTTTATCAATTAACAAATTCAAATATTATATTTTTCACATATTATATTTTTCTCACCAAATAATTCAAATGACATTAACAATAAATTGAAAAAGTCAAAATATTTCAATTCTGAAATTTTTAGAATTTTAAAATCTACTATGGATAAGTGAATTGTCAATACTCTGTTCAATTTAAATTTTGCAATTTTCTAAATTACCTCCTTTGCCGCAACGCAATTTAAAATAATTTATATAATTTTCAAAAGCAAAAGCAATAGATTATAATAAAAAGGTTATGCACTCCCATTTAGAGATATATGCTTAACACAACAATAAAACTTGGGAGTGCTATTTATAGTATTCATCCACTTAATTGTATTTTATGCAATTAAGTCCATTACATGTATTTTTGTTCAAATAAAATATTCAAATATTGTATTTTTCTCACCAATCAAATCAAACGACATTAACAACAAATTTAAATAACAAAATATTGCATTTTTGCAATTTTTTGAATTTTGAAATCTGCTAGGGATAAATAAATTGTCAATAATCTGTTGAATTTAAATTTAGAAATTTTCTTCATTGTCACCTTTGTCTCAATGCAATTTGAAATGACATACAAAATTCTTGTCCTCAGACAAATTAGTTAAGGAAAAGGAAAAGTAATGGACTCTAATAAGACGGTTCCCCACTCCCATCAAGGGATATATGCTTGACACAACCTTGAAACTTGAGATTGCTATTAATAATATTCATCTACTAAAGTGTCTTTTATGCAATTGAGTCCATTACTTGTATTTTTGTTCAATTAACATATTCAAATATTATATTTTTCACATATTGTATTTTTCTCACCAATTCAATCGAACGACATTAACAATAAACTTAAAAATCAAAATATTTTAATTTTGCAATTTTTCAAATTTTAAAATCTACTAGGGATAAGTAAATTGTCAATACTCTGTTGAATTTAAATTTTGTAATTTTCTAAATTGTCTCCTTTGCCTCAATACAATTTGAAATGATTTATATAATCTTTAGACAAATTACTTAATAAAAAGCAAAAGCAATTCACTGTAATAAGAAGGTTCTGCACTGCCATCTAAGGATATATGCTTAACACAACATTGAAACTTAGGATTGTTATTTATAATATTAATCTGCTAAAGTGTATTTTATGCCATTGTGTCCATTACTTGTTTTTTTCGTTCAATTAACATATTTAAATATTATATTTTTCACATATTATATTTCTCTCACCAATTCAATCAAATGACATTAACAATAAATTTAAAAATCAAATATTTCAATTTTGTAATTTTTCGAATTTTAAAATCTTCTAGGGATAAGTGAATTGTCAAAACTCTGTTGAATTTAAATTTTGCAATTTTCTAAATTGTCTCCTTTGCCTCAACGTAATTTGAAATAATTTATATAATCTTCAGGCAAATTACTTAAGAAAAGGCAAAAGCAATTCATTGTAATAAGAACGTTATGCACTCATATCTAGGGATATATACTTAACACAACATTGAAACTTGGGATTGCTATTTATAATATCCATCTACTAAACCGTATTTTATGTAATTAAGTCCATTACTTGTATTTTTGTTCAATTAACATATTCAAATATTGTATTTTTCTTGCCAATCAAATCAAACGACATTAACAACAAATTTGAAACTCAAAATATTGCATTTTTACAATTTTTAGAATTTTAAAATCTGTTAGGGACAAATAAATTGTAAATAATCTATTGAATTTAAATTTTGCAATTTTCTTAATTGTCTCCTTTGCCTCAATGCAATTTGAAATGATTTATAAAATTCTTGCCTTTAGACAAACTACTGAAGAAAAAGGAAAAGCAATGGACCCTAATAAAATGGTTCCCCACTCCCATCTAGGGATATATGCTTCACACAACCTTGAAACTTGAGATTGCTATTTATAATATTCATCCACTAGAGTGTCTTTTATACTATTAAGTCCATTACTTGTATTTTTGTTCAATTGACATATTCAAATATTATATTTTTCATATATTATATTTTTCTCACCAATTAAACCAAACGACATTAACAATAAATATAAAAATCAAAATATTTCAATTTTGCAATTTGTAGAATTTTAAAATCTAATAGGGATAACTGAATTGTCAATACTCTGTTGAATTTAAATTTTTCAATTTTCTAAATTGTCTCCTTTGCCCCAATGCAATTTGAAATGATTTTTATAATTTTCAGGCAAATCACTTAAGAAAAAGCAAGAGTAATGGACTGTTATAAGAAGGTTCTGCACTCCCATCTAGGGATATATGCTTAACCCAACATTGAAACTTAAGATTCCTATTTATAATATTCATCTACTAAAGTGTATTTTATGCAATTAAGTCCATTACTTTTATTTTTATTCAATTTACTTATTCAAATATTGTATTTTTCTCATCAATCAAATCAAACAACATTAAGAACAAATTTAAAAATCAAAATATTGCATTTTTTGAATTTTTAGAATTTTAAAATCTACTAGGGATAAATGAATTGTCAATAATCTATTGAATTTAAATTTTGCAATTTTCTTAATTGTCTCCTTTGCCTCAATGCAATTTGAAATGATTTATAGAATTTTTAACTTCAGACAAATTACTTAAGAAAAGGGAAAAGTAATGGACTCTAATAAGATGGTTCCGCACTCCCATCTAGGGGTATATGCTTCACACAATCTTGAAACTTGGGATTACTATTTATAATATTCTTCCAATAAAGTGTCTTTTATGCAATTGAGTCTATTACTTGTATTTTTGTTCAATTGACATATTCAAATATTATTTTTTCACATATCATATTTTTCTCACCAATTAAATCAAACGACATTTATATTAAATTTAAAAATCAAAATATTTCAATTTTGCACTTTTTCAAATTTTAAAATTTGCTAAGGATAAATCAATTGTCAATACTCTATTGAATTTAATTTTTGCAATTTTCAGAATTGTCTTATTTGCCTCAACGTAATTTGAAATAATTTATATAATCTTTAGGCAAATTATTTAAGAAAAAGCAAAAGTAATCGACTGTAATAAGAAGGCTCTACACTCCCATCTAGGGTTATATACTTAACATAACATTGAAACTTGGGACTGCTATTTCTAATATTCATCGACTAAAGTGTATTTTATGCAATTGAGTCCATTACTTATATTTTTATTCAATTAACATATTTAAATGTTATATTTTTCACATATTATATTCTTCTCACCAATTAAAACAAACGACATTAATAATAAATTTAAAAGTCAAAATATTCCAATTTTGCAATTTTTTGAATTTTAAAATATGCTAGGAATAAGTGAATTGTCAAAACTCTGTTGAATTTAAATTTTGCAATTTTCTAAATTGTCTCCTTTGCCTCAATGCAACTAGAAATGATTTATATAATTTTCAGGCAAAATACTTAAGAAAAAGCAACAACAATAGAATGTAATAATAAGGTTCTACACTTCCATCTAGAGATATATGCTTAACACAACAATGAAACTTGGGATTGATATTTATAATATTCATCCCCTAAATTGTATTTTATGCAATTGAATCCATTACTTGTATTTTTGTTCAATTAAGATGTTCAAATATTGTATTTTTCTCACCAATCAAATCAAATAACATTAACAATAAGTTTAAAAATCAAAATATTGCATTTTTGCAATTTTTAGAATTTTAAAATTTGCAAGGGATAAATGAATTGTCAAAACTCTATTGAATTTAAATTTTGCAATTTTCTTAATTGTCTCCTTTGCCTCAAAGCAATATGAAATGATTTATAGAATTCTTGTTTTCAGAAAAATTACTTAAGAAAAAAGAAAAGCAAAGGGCTTTAATAAGGTGGTTCCCCACTCCTATTGAGGAACATTTGCTTCACACAACCTTGAAACTTGATATTGCTATTTATAATATTCATCCACTAAAGTGTCTTTAATGCAATTTAGTCCATTACTTGCATTTTTGTTCAACTAACATATTCAAATATTATATTTTTCACACTAATTAAATTAAACGACATTAATAATAAATTTAAAAATCAAAATATTGTATTTTTGTAATTTTTAGAATTTTTAAATCTGCTAGGGATAAATGAATTGTCAATACTCTATTAAATTTCACCTTTGCAATTTTCTGAATTGTCTCCTTTACCTCACCACAATTCCAATTGATTTATATATTCTTCAGGCAAATTATTTAAGAAAAAGCAAAAACAAAGGACTGTAATAAGAAGGTTTTGCACTCCCATCTAGGGATATATGCTTAACACAACATTGAAACTTGGTATTGCTATTTATAATATTCATCCACTAAAGTGTCTTTTATGGAATTGAGTAAATTACTTGTATTTTTGTTCAATTGACATATTCAAATATTATATTTTTCACATATCACATTTTTCTCACCAATTAAATCAAACGACATTTACATTAAATTTAAAAATCAAAATATTTCAATTTTGCACATTTTGAATTTTAAAATTTGCTAAGGATGAATCAATTATCAATACTCTATTAAATTTAAATTTTGCAATTTTTGGAATTGTCTCCTTTGCCTCAACGCAATTTGAAATAATTTATATAATCTTCAGGAAAATTACTTAAGAAAAAGCAAAAGCAATCTACTATAATAAGAAGGCTCTGCACTCCCATCTAGGGATATATGCTTAATAAAACATTAAAACTTAGGACTGTTATTTATAATATTCATCCACTAAAGTGTATTTTATGCAATTAAGTCCATTACTTATATTTTTGTTCAATTAACATATTCAAATATTATATTTTTCTCACCAATTAAATCAAACAATATTAACAATAAATTTAAAAATCAAAATATTTCAATTTTGCACTTTTTTGAATTTTAAAATCTGGTAGGGATAAGTGAATTGTCAAAACTCTGTTAAATTTAAATTTTGCAATTTTCTAAATTGTCTCCTTTGCCTCAACACAATTTGAAAGGATTTATATAATCTTTAGACAAATTACTTAAGAAAAAGAAACAACAATGGACTATAATAAGAAGGTTCTGCACTCTTATTTAGGGATATATGCTTAACACAACAATTAAACTTGAGATTGCTATTTATAATATTCATTTACTAAAGTGTATTTGATGCAATTGGGTTCATTATTTGTATTTTTGTTTAATTAAGATATTCAAATATTGTATTTTTTTCACCAATCAAATCAAACAATATTAACAATAAATTTAAAACTCAAAATATTCCATTTTTGCAATTTTTATAATTTTAAAATCTACTAGTGATAAATGAATTGTCAATACTTTGTTGAATTTTGAATTTTGCAATTTTGTTAATTGTCTCCTTTGCCTCAATGCAATTTCAAATGATTTATACAATTCTTGTCTTCAGACAAATTACTTAAGAAAAACGAAGAGTAATGGACTCTAATAAGATGGTTCCGCACTCCCATCTAGGAATATATGCTTCACACAACCTTGAAACTTGAGATTGTTATTTATAATATTCATCCACTAAAGTGTTTTTTATGCAATTAAGTACATTACTTGTATTTTTGTTCAATTAACATATTTAATTATTATATTTTCCACATATTATATTTTTCCCACCAATTAATTCAAATGACATTAACATTAAATTTAAAAACAAAATATTTCAATTTTGTAATTTTTTGAATTTTAAAATCTGGTAGAGATAAATGAATACTCTGTGAATTTACATTTTACATTTTTCTGAATTGTCTAATTTGCCTCAACGCAATTTGAAATGATTTATATAATCTTCAGGCAAATTACTTAAGAAAAAGCAAAAGCAATGGACTATAACAAGAAGGTTCTGCACTTTCATTTGGAGATATATGTTTAACAAAACATTGAAACTTAGGAGTATTATTTGTAATATTCATCCACTTAATTATATTTTATGCAATTGAGTCGATTACTTGTACTTTTGTTCAATTAACATAATCAAATATTGTATTTTTCTTACCAATCAAATCAAATGACATTAATAACAAATTTAAAAATCAAAATATTACATTTTTACAATTTTTAGAATTTTCAAATATGCTACGGACAAATAAATTCTAAATAATCTATTGAATTTAACTTTTGCAATTTTCTTAATTGTCTCCTTTAACTCAATGCAATTTGAAATGATTTATAGAATTCTTGACTTTAGACAAATACTTAAGAAAAAGGAAAAGCAATGGACTCTAATAAGATGGTTCCACACGCCCATATAGGGATATATGCTTCACACAACCTTAAAGCTTGAGATTGTTATTTATAATATTCATCCACTAAAGTGTCTTTTATGCAATTGAGTTCATTACTTATATTTTTGTTCAATTAGCATATTCTGATATTATATTTTTCATATAGTATATTTTTCTCACCAATTAAATCAAACGACTTTAACGATAAATTTAAAAATCAAAATATTTCAATTTTGTAATTTTTTGAAGTGTCTCCTTTCCCTCAATGCAATTTGAAATGATTTATATAATCTTCACGCAAATTGCTTAAGAAAAAGCAAAAGCAATGGGTTGTAATAAGAAGATTCTGCACTCCCATCTAAGAATATACGCCAAACACAACATTGAAACTTGGGTTTGCTATTTATAATATTCATCCACTAAAGTGTATTTTATGCAATTGAGTCCATTACTTGTATTTTTGTTCAATTAACATATTCAAATATTATATTTTTCACATATTATATTTTTCTCACCAATTAAATCAAACGACATTAACAATAAATTTAAAAATCAAAATATTTCAATTTTGCAATTTTTAAGATTTTAAAATCTGCTAGAGATAAGTGAATTGTTAATACTTTGTTGAATTTCAATTTTACAATGGTCTAAATTGTCTCTTTTCCCTCAACGTAATTTGAAATAATTAATATAATATTCAAGCAAATTACTTAAGAAAAAGCAAAAACAATGGACTGTAACAAGAAGGTTCTGCACTTTCATCTGGGGATATATGTTTAACACAACATTGAAACTTAGGAGTGCTATTTGTAATATTCATCCATTTAATTATATTTTATGCAATTGAGTCAATTACTTGTATTTTTGTTTAATTAATATATTCAAATATTGTATTTTTCTTACCAATCAAATCAAACGACATTAACAACAAATTTAAAAATCAAAATATTGCATTTTTGCAATTTTTAGAATTTTAAAATCTTCTACGGACAAATAAATTGTAAATAATCTATTAAATTTAACTTTTGAAATTTTCTTAATTGTCTCCTCTAACTGAATGCAATTTGAAATGATTTATAGAATTCTTGACTTCAGACAAATTACTTAAGAAAAAGGAAAAGCAATGGACTCAAATAAGATAGTTCCACATGCCCATCTAGAGATATATGCTTCACACAACCTTGAAACTTAAGATTGCTATTTATAATATTTATCCACTAAAGTGACTTTTATGCAATTAAGTTCATTACTTGTATTTTTGTTCAATTAGCATATTCAAATTTTATATTTTTCACATTGTATTTTTTTTCTCACCAATTAAATCAAACGGTTTTAAAGATAAATTTAAAAATCAAAATATTTTGATTTTGCAATTTTTAGGATTTTAAAATCTGCTAGGGATAAGTGAATTGTCAATACTCTATTGAATTTAAATTTTTCAATTTTCTGAATTGTCTCCTTTCCCTTAATGCAATTTGAAATGATTAATATTATCTTCAGCCAAATTACTTCAGAAAAAGCAAAAGCAATGGACTGTAATAAAAAGCTTTTGCACTCCCATCTAGGGATATATGCTTAACACAACATTGAAACTTGGGTTTGCTATTTATAATATTCATCTAATAAAGTGTATTTTATGCAATTGAGTCCATTACTTATATTTATTTTCAATTAACATATTCAAATATTATATTTTTCACATATCATATTTTTCTCACCAATTAAATGAAACGAGATTAACATTAAATTTAAAAATCAAAATATTTCAATTTTGCACTTTTTTGAATTTTAAAATCTGCTAAGGATAAATGAATTGTCAATACTATGTTAAATTTAAATTTTGTAATTTTTGGAATTGTCTCTTTTGCCTCAACGCATTTTGAAATAATTTATTTAATCTTCAGGCAAATTACTTAGGAAAAAGCAAAAACAATTAACTATAATAAGAAGGCTCTAGACTCCCATCTAGTGATATATGCTTAACACAACATTGAAACTTAGAACTGCTATTCATAATATTCATCCACTAAGGTATATTTTATGCAATTGAGTCCATTACTTGTATTTATGTTCAATTAACATATTCAAATATTATATTTTTCTCACCAATTAAATGAAACAACATTAACATTAAATTTAAAAATCAAAATATTTCAATTTTGCACTTTTTTGAATTTTAAAATCTGCTAGGGATAAATGAATTGTCAATACTCTGTTAAATTTAAATTTTGCAATTTTCTAAATTGTCTCCTTTGCCTCAACGCATTTTGAAATAATTTATTTAATCTTCAAGAAAATTACTTAGGAAAAAGCAAAAGCAATCGACTATAATAAGAAGGCTCTAGACTCCCATCTAATGATATATGCTTAACACAACTTTGAAACTTGGGACTACTATACATAATATTCATCCATTAAAGTGTATTTTATGTAATTAAGTCCATTACTTGTATTTTTGTTCAATTAACTTATTCAAATATTATATTTTTCACATATTATATTTTTCTCAACAATTAAATCAAACGAGATTAATAATAAATTTAAAAATCAAAATATTTCAATTTTACAATTTTTAGGATTTTAAAATCTGCTATGAATAAGTGAATTGTCAATACTCTATTGAATATAAATTTTGCAATTTTTTGAATTGTCTCCTTTTCCCTCAACGCAATTTGAAATGGTTTATATAATATTCAGGCAAATTACTTAAGAAAAAGCAAAAGCAATGAATTGTAACACGAAGGTTCTGCACTCCCATCTAGGGATATATGTTTAACACAACATTGAAACTTAGGAGTGCTATTTATAATATTCATCCACTTAATTTTATTTTATGCAATTGAGTGGATTACTTGTATTTTTGTTCAATTAACATATTCAAATATTGTATTTTTATCACCAATCAAATCAAACGACATTAATTGTCTCCTTTGCCTTAATGTAATTGGAAATGATTTATAAAATTCTTGTGTTCAGACAAATTACTTAGGAAAAAGGAAAACCAATGGACTCTAAAAAGATGGTTCCCCACTCCCATCTAGGGATATGTGCTTTACACATCCTTGAAACGTAAGATTGTTATTTATAATATTTATCCACTAAAGTGTCTTTTATGGAATTAAGTCAATTACTTGTATATTTTTTCAATTGACATATTCAAATATTATATTTTTCACACATTATATTTTTCTCACCAATCAAATTAAATGACATTAACAACAAATTTAAAAATCAAAATATTTCATTTTTGCAATTATTAGAATTTTAAAATCTGCTAAGGACAAATAAATTATAAATAATCTATTGAATTTAACTTTTGCAATTTTCTTAATTGTCTCCTTTGCCTCAATGCAATTTGAAATGGTTTATAGAATTCTTGCCTCCAGACAAATTACTTAAGAAAAAGGAAAAGCAATGGACTCTAATAAAATGGTTCTGCACTCCTATCTAGGGATATAGGCTTCACACAACCTTGAAACTTGAGTTTGCTATTTATAATATTCATCCACTAAAGTGTCTTTTATGCAATTGAGTCCATTACTTGTATTTTTATTCAATTAGCATATTCAAATATTATATTTTTCACATTGTATATTTTTCTCACCAATTAAATCAAACGACTTTAACAATAAATTTAAAAATCAAAATATTTTGATTATGCAATTTTTAGAATTTATAATCTGCTAGGGATAACTAAATTGTCAATATTTTCTTAAATTTAAATTTTTCAATTTTCTGAATTGTCTCCTTTGCCTCAACATAATTTGAAATGATTTATATAAACTTCATGCAAATTGCTTAAGAAAAAGCAAAAGCAATGGGCTGTAATAAGAAGGTTCTACACTCCCATTTAGGGATATATGCTTAACACAATATTGAAACTTGGGATTGTTATTTATAATATTCATCCACTAAAGTGAATTTTATGCAATTAAGTCCATTATTTGTATTTTTGTTCAATTAACTTATTCAAATATTGTATTTTTCTCACCAATTAAATTAAACGATATTAATAATATATTTAAAAATCAAAATATTGCACTTTTTCAATTTTGGAATTTTAAAATCTACTAGGGAAAAATGATTTGTCAATACTTTGTTGAATTTAAATTTTGCAATTTTCTGATTTATCCCCTTTTCCTTAATGCAATTTGAAATGATTAATATAATTTTTAGGCAAATTACTTAAAAAAAAGCAAAAGCAATGGATTGTAACAAGAAGATTCTGCACTCCCATCTCGAGATATATGTTTAACACAAAATTGAAACTTAGGAGTGCTATTTATAATATTCATCCACTTAATTGTATTTTATGTAATTGAGTCGATTACTTGTATTTTTGTTCAATTAACATATTCAAATATTGTATTTTTCTCACCAATTAAATCAAACGACATTAACAACAAATTGAAAAATCAAAATATTGTATTTTTGCAAGTTTTAGAATTTTAAAATCTGTTAGGGACAAATAAATTATAAATAATTTATTGAATTTAAATTTTACAATTTTCTTAAGTGTCTCCTTTGCCTCAATGCAATTTGAAATGATTTATAGAATTCTTGCCTTTAGATAAATTACTTAGGTAAAAGGAAAAGTAATGGACTTTAATAAGATGGTTCCCCACTTCCATCTAGGGATATATGCTGAGATTGCTATTTATAATATTCATGCACTAAAGTGTCTTTTATGCAATTGAGTCCATTACTTATATTTTTATTCAATTGACATTTTCAAATATTATATTTTTCACATATTATATTTTTCTCACCAATTAAATCAAATGACATTAACAAAAAGTTTAAAAATCAAAATATTGCATTTTTGCAACTTTTAGAATTTTAAAATCTGCTAGGGATTAGTGAATTGTCAATACACTGTTGAATTTAACTTTTGCAATTTTCTGAATTGTCTCCTTTGCCTCACCATAATTTGAAATACTTTATATAATCTTCAGGCATATTACTTAAGAAAAAACAAAAGTAATGGATTGTAATAAGAAGGTTTTGTTCTCTCATTTAGGGATATATGCTTCATACAACCTTGAAAATTGAGATTGCTATTTATAATATTCATCCTCGAAAGTGTATTTTATGCAATTGAGTCTATTACTTGTATTTTTATTCAATTAACATATTCAAATATTATAATTTTCACATATTATATTTTTCTCACCAATTAAATCAAACGACATTAACAATAAATTTAGAAATCAAAATATTTCAATTTTGCAATTTTTAGGATTTTAAAATTTGCTAGGGATAAGTGAATTGTCAATACTCAATTGAATTTAAATTTTGCAATTTTCTAAATCGTCTCCTTTCCCTCAACATAATTTGAAATTATTAATATAATTTTTAGGCAAATTACTTAAGAAAAAGCAAAAGCAATGGACTGTAACAAAAAGGTTTTGTACTCCCATCTAGGGATATATGTTTAAGTCAATATTGAAACTTGACATTGCTATTTATAATATTCATCCACTAAAGTGTATTTTATGCAATTAAGTCCATTACTTGTATTTTTGTTCAATTAACCTATTCAAATCAAACAACATTAACAACAAAAATAAAAATCAAAATATTGCATTTTTGCAATTTTTAGAATTTTAAAATTCGTTTGGGATAAACAAATTGTCAATAATCTATTGAATTTAAATTTTGCAATTTTCTTAATTGTCTCCTTTGCCTCAATGGAATTTGAAATGATTTATAGAATTCTTGTTTTCAAACAAATTACTTAAGAAAAAGGAAAAGCAAAGGACTCTAATAAGATGGTTCCCCACTCCCATCTAGAGATATATGCTTTACATAACCTTGAAACTTGAGGTTGCTATTTATAATATTCTTCCACTAAAGTGTTTTTTATGCAATTGAGTCCATTACTTGTATTTTAGTTCAATTAACATATTTGAATATTGTATATTTAGAATTTTAAAATTTGCTAGGGATAAGTAAATTGTCAATATTCTATTGAATTTAAATTTTGAAATTTTCTTAATTGTCTCCTTTGCCTCAATGCCATTTGAAATGATTTATAGAATACTTTTCTTCAAACAAATTACTAAAGAAAAAGCAAAAGCAATTGACTCTAATAAGAAGGTTCCCCACTCCTATCTATAATATATGTTTAACACAACATTGAAACTTGAGATTGCTAGTTATAATATTTATCCACTAAAGTATATTTTATACAATTGAGTCCATTAGTTATACTTTTGTTCAACTAACATATTCAAATGTTATATTTTTCTCACCAATCAAATTAAACGACATGAACAATAAATTTAAAAATCAAAATATTGCATTTTTGTAATTTTTTGAATTTTAAAATCTGCTAGAGATAAATGATTTGTCAATACTCTGTTGAATTTAAATTTTGTAATTTTCTAAATCGTCTCCTTTGCCTCAACACAATTTGAAATAATTTATATAATCATCAGGCAAATTACTTATGAAAAAACAAAAGCAATAAACTATTATAAGAAGGTTCTGCACTCCTATTTAGGGATATATGCTTTACACAATATTGAAGTTTGGAATTGTTATTGATAATATTCATCCACTAAAGTCTATTTGATGCAATTGAGTCCATTACTTGTGTTTTTGTTCAATTAATATGTTCAAATATTGTATTTCTCTCACCAATCAAATTAAATGACATTAACAATAAATGTAAAAATCAAAATATTGCATTTTGCAAATTTTAGAATTTTAAAATCTGATAGGGTTAAATGAATTGTCTATACTCTGTTGAATTTAACTTTTGCAATTTTCTTAATTGTCTCCTTTGCCTCAATGAAATTTGAAATGATTTATAGAATTCTTGTCTTCAGACAAATTACTTAAGAAAAAGGAAAAGCAATGGACTCTAATAAGATGGTTCCCCACTTCTATCTAGGGATATATGCTTCACACAACCTTGAAACTTGAGATTGCTTTTTATAATACTCATCCACTAAAATGTCTTTTATGCAATTGAGTCCATTACTTGTATTTTTGTTCAATTAACATATTGAAATAATATATTTTCATAAATTATATTTTTCCTACGAATTAAATCAAATGACATTAACAAGAAATTTAAAATCAACATCTTGCATTTTTGTAATTTTTTGAATTTTAAAATCTGCTAGAGATAAATGAATTATCAGTACTCTATTGAATTTAACTTTTGCAATTTTCTGAATTGTCTCCATTGCCTCAACACAATTTGAAATGATTTATATAATCTTTAGGCAAATTACTTAAGAAAAAGCAAAAGTGATTCATTGTAATAAGAAGGTTCTGCACTCCCATCTAGGGATATATGGTTAACACAACATTGAAACTTAGGATTGCTATTTATAATATTCATCCTTTAAAGTGTATTTTATGCAATTGAGTCCATTACTTGTATTTTTCTACAATTAACTTATTCAAATATTGTATTTTTCTCACCAATCAAATTAAGCGAGATTAACAGGAAATTTAAAAAAATCAAAATATTTCATTTTCACAATTTTTAGAATTTTACAATCTGCTATGGATAAATGAATTGTCAATACTCTATTGAACTTAACTTTTTCAATTTTCTGAATTCTCTCCTTTGCCTCAATGCAATTTGAAATGATTTATATAATATTCAGGCAAATTCCTTAAGAAAAAGCAAAAGCAATGGATTGTAATAAGAAGGTTATGCACTCCCATCTAGGGATATATCCTTAACACAACATTGAAATTTGGGATTGCTATTTATAATATTCATCCACTAAAGTGTATTTTATGTAATTGAGTCCATTAGTTCTATTTTTGTTCAATTAACTTATTTCAATATTGTATTTTTCTGACCAATCAAATCAAACGACGTTAACAACAAATTTAACAATCAAAATATTGCATTTTGACAATTTTTAGAATTTTAAAATCTGCTAGGGATAAACAAATTGTCAATAATCTGTTGAATTTAAATTTTGCAATTTTCTTAACTGTTTCCTCTGCCTCAATGCAATTTCAAATGATTTATAGAATCGTTGTCTTCAAATAAATTACTTAAGAGAAAGGAAAAGTAATGGACTCTAATAAGATGGTTTCGCACTCCGATCTAGGGATATATGTTTCACACAAATTTGATACTTGAGATTAATATTTGTAATATTCATCCACTAAAGTGTCTTTTATGCAATTTGGTCCATTACTTGTATTTTTGTTCAATTAACATATTCAGATATTATATTTTTCACATCTTATATTTTTCTCACCAACTAAATCAAACGACATTAACAATAAATTTAAAGATCAAAATATTTCAATTTTGCAATTTTTAGAATTTTAAATTCTGCTAAGGATAAATGAATTGTCAATACTCTCTTGAATTTAAATTTTGCAATATTATGAATTGTCTCCTTTGCCTCAATGCAATTTGAAATGATTTATATAATCTTCACGCAAATTACTTAAGAAAAAGCAAAACCAATGGATTGTAATAAGAAGGTTCTGCACTCCCATTTTGGGATATATGCTTAACACAATATTGAAACTTGGGATTGCTATTTATATTATTCATCCACTAATGTGCATTTTATGCAATTGAGTCCATTTCTTGTATTTTTGATTCACTTCTTAAAATATTGCATTTTTCTCACCAATCAAATCTAACTACATTAACAACAAATTTAAAAATCAAAATATTGAATTTTTGCAATTTTTAGAATTTTAAAATCTGTTAGGAATAAATAAATTGTCAATAATCTACAAAATTAAAATTTTTCAATTTTCTTATTTATCTCCTTTGCCTCAATGCAATTTGAAATGATTTCCATAATTCTTGTCTTCAGACAAATTACTTAAGAAAAAGGAAAAGCAATGAACTCAAATAAGATGATTCCCCACTCCCATATAGGAACATATGTTTCACACAACTTTCAAACTTGAGATTGTTATTTATAATATTCATCCACTAAAGTGTCTTTTATGCAATTAAGTCCATTACTTGTATTTTTCTTCAATTAAGATATTCAAATATTATATTTTTCACATATTATATTTTTCTCCCCAATTAAATCAAACGACATTAACAATAAATTTAAAGATCAAAATATTTCCATTTTACAATTTTTAGAATTTTAAAATCTGTTAAGGATAAATGAATTGTCAATACTGTGTTGAATTTAAATTTTGAAATTTTCTTAATTGTCTCCTTTGCCTCAATGCAATTTCAAATGATTTATATAATCTTCATGCAAATTACTTATGAAAAAGCAAAAGCAATGGACTGTAATAAGAAAGTTTTGCACTCCCATCTAGAGATATATGCATAACACAACATTGAATCTTGGGATTGCAAGTTATAATATTCATCCACTAAAGTTTATTTTATGCAATTTGGTCCATTACTTGTATTTTTGTCCAATTAACATATTCAAATATTATATTTTTCACATTTTATGTTTTTCTCACTAAATAAATCATACGACATTGACAACAAATTTAAAAATCAAAATATATCAATTTTGCAATTTTTAGAAATTTAAAATTTGCTAGGGATAAATGAATTGTCAATACTCTGTTGAATTTAAATTTTGCAAGTTTTTGAATTGTCTCCTTTGCCTCAACACAATTTGAAATGATTTATATAATCTTCTAGCAAATTACTTAAAAAGCAACCAAAGTTATGGACTGTAATCAGAAGGTTTTGCACTCCCATATAGGGATATATGCTTAACACAACATTGAAACTTCGAATTGTTATTTATAATATTCATTCACTAAAGTGTATTTTATGCAATTGAGTCCATTACTTGTATTTTTGTTGAATTAACGTATTCACATATTATATTTTTCTCACCAATCAAATCAAATGACATTAACAATAAATTTAAAAAACAAAATATTGCATTTTTGCAATTTTTGGAAATTTACAATCTGTTAGAGATAAATGAATTGTCAATACTCTGTTGGATTTAAATTTTACAATTTTTTTAATTGTCTCCTTTGCCTCAACGCAATTTGAAATCATTTATATAATCTTCTAGCAAATTACTTAAGAAATAGCCAAAGCAATGGACTATAATTAGACGATTCTACACTCTCATATAGGGATATATGGTGAACACAACATTGAAACTTGGGATTGCTATTTGTAATATTCATCCACTAAAGTGTATTTTATGCAATTAAGTCCATTACTTGTATTTTTGTTGAATTAACGTATTCACATATTATATTTTTCTCACCAATCAAATCAAACGACATTAACAATAAATTTAAACAACAAAATATTGCATTTTTGCAATTTTTGGAAATTTACAATCTGTTAGAGATAAATGAATTGTCAATACTCTGTTGGATTTAAATTTTACAATTTTTTTAATTGCCTCCTTTGCCTCAATGCAATTTGAAATCATTTATATAATCTTCTAGCAAATTACTTAAGAAATAGAAAAAGCAAAGGACTCTAATAAGATGGTTCCCCACTCCCATCTAGGGATATATGTTTTACACAACCTTGAAACTTGACATTGCTATTTATAATATTCTTCCACTAAAGTGTCTTTTATGCAATTGAGTTCATTACTTGTATTTTTGTTCAATTAACATATTCAAATATTGTATTTGTAGAATTTTAAAATTTGCTAGGTATAAATAAATTGTTAATTTTCTGTTAAATTTAAATTTTGAAATTTTCTTAATTGTCTCTTTTGCCTCAATGCAATTTGAAGTGATTTATAGAATACTTGTCTTCAAACAAATTACTAAAGAAAAAGAAAAAGGAATTGACTCTAATAAGAAGGTTCCCTACTCCTATCAAAGATATATGTTTAACACAATATTGAAATTTGGGATTACTAGTTATAATATTTATCCACTAAAGTATATTTTATACAATTGAGTCCATTAGTTGTATTTTTGTTCAACCAACATATTCAAATGTTATATTTTTCTCACCAATCAAACTAAATAACATCAACACTAAATTTAAAAATCAAAATACTGCATTTTTACAATGTTTAGAATTTTAAAAACTACTAAAGATAAATGCATTGTCAATAATCTGTTGAATTTAAATTCTGCAATTTTCTTAATTATCACATTTTCCTCAATACAATATTTGAAATGATTTATAGAATTCTTGTCTTCAGACAAATTATTTAAGAAAAAGGAAAAGTAATGGACTCAAATAAGATGGTTCCCCACATCCATCTAGGGATATATGCTTTACAAAACCTTGAAACTTGACATTGCTATTTATAATATTCTTCTACTAAAGTGTTTTTTATGCAATTGAGTCCATTACTTGTATTTTTGTTCAATTAACATATTCGAATATTGTATTTTTAGAATTTTAAATTTTGCTAGGCATAGATAAATTGTCAATATTTTGTTGAATTTAAATTTTGAAATTTTCTTAATTGTCTCCTTTGCCTCAATGCAATATGAAATGATTGATAGAATACTTGTCTTTGAACAAATTACTAAAGAAAAAGCAAAAGCAATTGACTCTAATAAGAAGGTTCCCACCCCCATCTAAGATATATGTTTGACACAATATTGAAATTTGGGATTGCTAATTATAATATTTATCCACTAAAGTATATTTTATACAATTGAATCCACTAGTTGTATTTTTGTTCAACTAACATATTATTTTTCTCGTCAATCAAATTAAACGACATTAACACTAAATTTAAAAATCAAAATATTGCAATTTTGTAATTTTTAGAATTTTAAAATCTACTGAGAATAAATGTATTATTAATAATCTGTTGAATTTAAATTTTGCAATTTTCTTAATTATCACATTTGCCTCAATACAATTTGTAATGATTTGTATAATTCTTGTCTTCAAACAATTACTTAAGAAAATGTAAAAGCAATGAACTGTAATAAGAAAGTTCTGCACTCCCATCTAGGGATATGCATTTAACACAACATTGAAACTTGGGATTGCTATTTAAAATATTCATCCACTAAAGTGTATTTTATACAATTGAGTCCATTACTTGTATTTTTGTTCAATTAACTTATTCAAATATTCTATTTTTCTCACCAATCAAATCAAACGACATTAACAACAAATTTGAAAATCAAAATATTGCATTTTTGCAACTTTTAGAATTTTAAAATCTATTTGGGATAAACAAATTGCCAATAATCTATTGAATTTAAATATTTCAATTTTCTTAATTGTCTCCTTTGCCTCAATGGAATTTGAAATGATTTATAGAATTATTGTCTTCAGACAAATTATTAAAGAATAAGGAAAAGCAATGGACTCTAATAAAATGGTTCCCCACTCCCATCTAGGGATATATGCTTTACATAACCTTGAAACTTGAGGTTGTTATTTATAATATTCTTCCACTAAAGTGTCTTTTATACAATTGAGTCCATTACTTGTATTTTTGTTCAATTAACATATTCGAATATTGTATATTTAGAATTTTAAAATTTGCGAGGGATAAGTAAATTGTCAATATTCTATTAAATTTAAATTTTGAAATTTTCTTAATTGTCTCCTTTGCCTCAATGCAATTTGAAATGATTTTATAGAATACTTGTCTTTAAACAAATTACTAAAGAAAAAGCAAAAGCAATTAACTCTAATAAAAAGGTTCCCCACTCCTATCTATAATATATGTTTAACACAATATTGAAACTTGGGATTGCTAGTTATAATATTTATCCAGTAAAGTATATTTTATACAATTCAGTTCATTAGTTGTACTTTTGTTCAACTAACATATTCAAATATTATATTTTTCTCACCAATCAAATTAAACGACGTTAACAATAAATTTAAAAATCAAAATATTGCATTTTTGCAATTTTTTGAATTTTAAAATCTGCTAGGGATAAATGATTTGTCAATACTTTGTTGAATTTAAATTTTGTAATTTTCTGAATCGTCTCCTTTGCCTCAACGCAATTTGAAATGAAGGTTCTGCACTCCTATTTAGGGATATATGCTTTACACAATATTGAAACTTGGAATTGCTGTTTATAATATTCATCCACTAAAGTGTATTTGATGCAATTGAGTCCATTACTTGTGTTTTTGTTCAATTAACAAGTTCAAATATTGTATTTCTCTCACCAATCAAATCAAATGACATTAACAATAAATGTAAAAATCAAAATATTGCATTTTTGCAAATTTTAGAATTTTAAAATCTGCTAGGGTTAAATGAATTATCTGTACTCTGTTGAATTTAACTTTTGCAATTTTCTTAATTGTCTCCTTTGCCTCAAAGAAATTTGAAATGATTTATAGAATTCTTGTCTTCAGGCAAATTACTTAAGAAAAACGAAAAATAATGGATTCTAATAAGGTGGTTCCCCACTTCTATCTAGCGATATATCCTTCACACAACCTTGAAACTTGAGATTGCTATTTGTAATACTCATCCACTAAAGTTTCTTTTATGCAATCGAGTCCATTACTTGTATTTTTGTTCAATTAACATATTGAAATAATATATTTTCACCAATTATATTTTTCCTACAAATTAAATCAAACGACATTAACAAGAAATTTAAAATCAACATATTGCATTTTTGCAATTTTTTGAATTTTAAAATCTACTAGAGATAAATGAATTATTAGTACTCTATTGAATTTAACTTTTGCAATTTTTTGAATTGTCTCCTTTGCCTCAACGCAATTTGAAATGATTTATATAATTTTCAGGCAAATTACTTAAGAAAAAGCAAAAGTGATTCATTGTAATAAGAAGGTTCTGCACTCCCATCTAAGGATATATGGTTAACACAACATTGAAACTTAGGATTGCTATTTATAATATTCATCCTTTAAAGTGTATTTTATGCAATTGAGTCCATTACTTGTATTTTTCTACAATTAACTTATTCAAATATTGTATTTTTTTCACCAATCAAATTAAGCGAGATTAACAAGAAATTTAAAAAAATCAAAATATTGCATTTTCACAATTTTTAGAATTTTAAAATCTGCTATGGATAAATGAATTGTCAATACTCTGTTGAACTTAACTTTTGCAATTTTCTGAATTCTCTCCTTTGCCTCAATGCAATTTGAAATGATTTATATAATATTCAGGCAAATTCCTTAAGAAAAAGCAAAAGCAATGGATTGTAATAAGAAGGTTATGCACTCCCATCTAGGGATAAATATTCATCCACTAAAGTGTATTTTATGCAATTGAGTCCATTAGTTCTATTTTTGTTCAATTAACTTATTTCAATATTGTATTTTTCTGACCAATCAAATCAAACGACGTTAACAACAAATTTAACAATCAAAATATTGCATTTTTTCAATTTTTAGAATTTTAAAATCTGCTAGGGATAAACAAACTGTCAATAATCTGTTGAATTTAAATTTTGCAATTTTCTTAACTGTTTCCTCTGCCTCAATGCAATTTGAAATGATTTATAGAATTGTTGTCTTCAAGCAAATTACTTAAGAAAAAGGAAAAGTAATGGACTCTAATAACATGGTTCCGCACTCCGATCTAGGGATATATGCTTCACACAAATTTGAAATTTGAGATTAATATTTATAATATTCATGCACTAAAGTGTCTTTTATGCAATTTAGTCCATTACTTGTATTTTTGTTCAATTAACATATTCAGATAGTATATTTTTCACATCTTATATTTTTCTCACCAACTAAATCAAACAACATTAACAATAAATTTAAAGATCAAAATATTTCAATTTTGCAACTTTTAGAATTTTAAATTTTGCTAAGGATAAATGAATTGTCAATACTCTCTTGAATTTAAATTTTGCAATATTATGAATTGTCTCATTTGCCTCAATGCAATTTGAAATGATTTTTATAATCTTCAGGCAAATTACTTAAGAAAAAGCAAAACCAATGGATTGTAATAAGAAGGTTCTGCACTCCCATTTTGAGATATATGCTTAACACAATATTGAAACTTGGGATTGTTATTTATATTATTCATCCACTAACGTGCATTTTATGCAATTGAGTCCATTTCTTGTATTTTTGATTGACTTCTTAAAATATTGCATTTTTCTCACCAATCAAATCTAACGACATTAACAACAAATTTAAAAATCAAAATATTGTATTTTTGTAATTTTTAGAATTTTAAAATCTGTTAGGGATAAATAAATTATCAATAATTTGCAAAATTAAAATTTTTCAATTTTCTTATTTGTCTCCTTTGCCTCAGTGCAATTTGAAATGATTTCCAGAATTCTTGTCTTCAGACAAATTACTTAAGAAAAAGGAAAAGTAATGGACTCAAATAAAATGGTTCCCCACTCCCATATAAGGACATATGCTTCACACAACTTTCAAACTTGAGATTGTTATTTATAATACTCATCCACTAAAGTGTCTTTTATGCAATTAAGTCCATTACTTGTATTTTTCTTCAATTAAGATATTCAAATATTATATTTTTTACATATTATATTTTTCTCCCCTATTAAATCAAACGACATTAACAATAAATTTAAAGATCAAAATATTTCAATTTTGAAATTTTTAGAATTTTAAAATCTGTTAGGGATAAATGAATTGTTAATACTGCGTTGAATTTAAATTTTGAAATTTTCTTAATTGTCTCCTTTGTCTCAACGCAATTTCAAATGATTTATATAATTTTCATGCAAATTCCTTATGAAAAAGCAAAAACAATGGACTGTAATAAGAAAGTTCTGCACTCCCATCTAGAGATATATGCATAACACAACATTGAATCTTGGGATTGCAAGTTATAATATTCATCCACTAAAGTGTATTTTATGCAATTAGGTCCATTACTTGTATTTTTGTCCAATTAACATATTCAAATATTATCGTTTTCACATTTTATGTTTTTCTCACTAAATAATTCATACGACATTGACAACAAATTTAAAAATCAAAATATATCAATATTGCAATTTTTAGAAATTTAAAATTTGCTAGGGATAAATGAATTGTTAATACTCTGTTGAATTTAAATTTTGCAAGTTTTTGAATTGTTTCCTTTGCCTCAACGCAATTTGAAATGATTTATATAATCTTCTAGCAAATTACTTAAAAAACAACCAAAGCAATGGACTGTAATCAGAAGGTTTTGCACTCCCATCTAGGGATATATGCTTAACACAACATTGAAACTTCGAATTGCTATTTATAATATTCATTCACTAAAGTGTATTTTATGTAATTGAGTCCATTACTTGTATTTTTGTTAAATTAACATATTCACATATTATATTTTTCTCACCAATCAAATCAAACGACATTAACAATAAATTTAAAAAACAAAATATTGCATTTTTGCAATTTTTGGAAATTTATAATCTATTAGAGATAAATGAATTGTCAATACTCTATTGGATTTAAATTTTACAATTTTTTTAATTGTCTCCTTTGCCTCAACGCAATTTGAAATCATTTATATAATCTTCTAGCAAATTACTTAAAAAATAGCCAAAGCAATGAACTATAATTAGATGATTCTGCACTCCTATTTAGCGATATATGGTGAACACAACATTGAAACTTGGAATTGCTATTTGTAATATTCATCCACTAAAGTGTATTTTATGCAAATGAGTCCATTACTTGTATTTTTGTTCAATTAATGTGTTAAAATATTATATTTTTCTCACCAATCAAGTCAAACGACATTAACAATAAATTTAGAAATCAAAATATTGCATTTTTGCAATTTTTAGAATTTTAAAATCTGTTAGGGATAAATAAATGAAATTTCCATACTCTGTTGACATTAAATTTTGCAATTTTCTAAATTGTCTCCTTTGTCTCAACACAATTTGAAATGATTTGTATAATCTTCAGGCAAATTACTTAAGAAAAAGCAAAAGCAATGGACTGCAATAAGAAGGTTATGCACTCCCATATTTAGATATATGCTTAATACAACATTAAAACTTAGGATTGTTATTTATAATATTCATCCACTAACGTGAATTTTATACAATTGAGTCCATTACTTGTATTTTTGTTCA
The DNA here is from genome assembly GCA_023213295.1 of Bruguiera hainesii. NCBI lineage: Eukaryota > Viridiplantae > Streptophyta > Magnoliopsida > Malpighiales > Rhizophoraceae > Bruguiera > Bruguiera hainesii. The sequence continues at coordinate 33,444 of JAHOYR010004489.1, forward strand.
TTTAACTTATTAAAATATTGCATTTTTCTCACCAATCAAATCTAATGACATTGACAACAAATTTAAAAATCAAAATATTGCATTTCTGCAATTTTTAGAATTTTAAAATTTGCTTGGGATAAATATATTGTCAATAAAATGCAGAATTATAATTTTGCACTTTTCTTAATTTTTTCCTTTGCCTCAATGCAATTTGAAATGATTTATAGAATTCTTATTTTCAGACAAATTACTTAAGAAAAAGGAAAAGCAATAGACTTATATAAGATGGTTCCCCACTACCATCTAGGGATATATGCTTTGAAATGATTTATATAATCTTCAGGAAAATTATTTAAGAAAAAGCCAAAGCAATGGACTATAATCAAACAATTCTACACTCCCAACTAGGGATATATGTTTAACACAACATTGAAACTTGGAATTGCTATTTGTAATATTCATCCACTAAAGTGTATTTTATGCAATTGAGTCCATTACTTGTATTTTTATTCAATTAATGTGTTCAAATATTAAATTTTCCTCACCAATCAAATCAAATGACATTAAAAATAAATTTAGAAATCAAAATATTTCATTTTTGTAATTTTTAGAATTTTAAAATTTGCTAGGGATAAATGAATTTCCCATACTCTATTGAATTTAAATTTTGCAATTTTCTAAATTGTCTCCTTTGCCTCAACACAATTTGAAATGATTTTATTATCTTCAGGCAAATTACTTAAGAAAAAGCAAAAGCAATGGACTGTAATAAGAAGGTTCTACACTCCCATATTGGGATATATGCTTAATACAACATCGAAACTTAGGATTATTATTTATAATATTCATCTACTAATGTGCATTTTATGCAATTGAGTCCATTACTTGTATTTTTGTTCATTTAACTTATTAAAATATTGCATTTTTCTCACCAATCAAATCTAACGACATTGACAACAAATTTAAAAATCAAAATATTGCATTTTCGCAATTTTTAGAATTTTAAAATCAACTTGGGAGAAATAAATTGTCAATAAAATGCAGAATTATAATTTTTCAATTTTCTTAATTTTCTCCTTTGCCTCAATGCAATTTGAAAAGATGGTTCCCCACTCTTATCTAAGGATAAATGAATTGTTAATACTATGTTGAATTTAAATTTTGCAATTTTCTAAATTGTCTCTTTTGCTTCAAGGCAATTTGAAATAATTTATATAGTCTTCAAGCAAATTACTTAAGAAAAAACAAGAGCAATGGATTGTAATAAAAAGGTTCAACACTCCCATTTAGGGATATATGTTTAACACAATATTGAAACTTGGGATTGCTGTTTATAATATTTATCCACTAAAGTGTATTTTATGCAATTGAGTCCATTACTTCTAATTTTGTTCAATTAAGATATTCAAATATTGTGTTTTTCTCACCAATCAAATCAAACGACATTAACAATAAATTTAAAAATCAAAATATTTCATTTTTGCAACTTTAAGAATTTTAAAATCTACTAGGGATAAATGAATTGTCAATACTCTATTTAATTTAAATTTTGCAATTTTCTTAATTGTCTCTTTTGCCTTAATGCAATTTGAAATGATTTATAGAATTCTTGTTTTCAAACAAATTACTTAAGAAAAAGGAAAAGCAATGGACTCTAGTAAGGTGGTTCCCCACTCCTATCTAGGAATATATGCTTCACACAACCTTGAAACTTGAGATTGCTATTTATAATACTCATCGACTAAAGTGTCTTTTATGCAATTAAGTCCATTATTTGTATTTTTCTTCAATTAAGATATTCAAATATTGTATTCTTCTCACTAATCAAATCAAATGACATTAACAAAAAATTTAAAAATCAAAATATTGTATTTTTGCAATTTTTAGAATTTTAAAATATGTTAGAGATAAATGAATTGTCAATACTTTGTTGAATTTCAATTTTCCAATTTTCTGAATTGTCTACTTTGCCTCAACACAATTTTAAATGATTTATATAATATTCAAGCAAAATTACTTAAGAAAAAGCAAAAGTAATCAACTGTAATAAGAAGGTTCTATACCCCCATTTAGGGATATATGCTTTGAAGCTTGGGATTGCTATTTATAATATTCATTCACTAAACTGTATTTTATGCAATTGAGTCCATTACTTGTATTTTTGTTCGATTAAGTTATTCAAATATTGTATTTTTCTCACCAATCAAATCAAACGACATTAGCATTAAATTTAAAAATCAAAATATTGCATTTTTGCACTTTTTACAATTTTAAAATTTGCTAGGGATAAATGAATTGTTAATACTCTATTGAATTTAAATTTTACAATTTTCTTAATTGTCTCCTTTTCCTCAATGCAATTTGAAATGATTTATAGAATTTTAAAATCTGCTAGGCATCAATGAATTGTCAATTCTCTGTTGAACTTAAATTTTACTATTTTCTGAATTGTCTCCTTTTTCTCAATGCAATTTGAAATGATTTATATAATTTTCAGGCAAATAACATAAGAGAAATCAAAAGAAATTGCTTGTAATAAGAAGGCTCTACACTCCCATCTAAGGATATATGCTTAACAAAACATTGAAACTTGAGATTGCTATTTATAATATTCATCCACCAAAGTGTATTTTATGTAATTAAGTCCATTACTTGTATTTTTGTGCAATTAACATATTCGAATATTATATTTTCTCACCAATCAAATCAAACGACATTAACAATAAATTCAAAAATCAAAATATTGCCTTTTTGCAATTTTTAGAATTTTAAAATTTGTAAGGGATAAATGAATTGTCAATACTCTATTGAGTTTAAATTTTGCAGTTTTCTTAATTGTCTCCTTTGCCTCAATGCAATTTGAAATGATTTATAAAATTCTTGTCTTCAGACAAATTACTTAAGAAAAAGGAAAAACAATGGACTCTAATAAGGTGGTTCCCCACTCCTATCTAGGGATATATGCTTCATACAACCTTGAAACTTGAGATTGCTATATATAATATCATCCACTAAAGTGTCTTTTATGCAATTGAGTTCATTACTTGTATTTTTGCTCAATTAACATATTCAAATATTATATTTTTCATATATTATATTTTTCTCACCAATGAAATCAAACGACATTAACAATAAATTTAAAAATGAAAATATTTCAATTTTACAATTTGTAGACTTTTAAAATCTATTAGGGTAAATGAATTCTTAACACTCTGTTGAATTTAAATTTTGCAATTTTCTAAATTGTCTCCTTTTCTTCAAGGCAATTTGAAATAATTTATATAATCTTCAGGCAAATTACTTAAGAAAAAACAAGAGCAATGGATTGTAATAAGAAGGTTCTACACTCCCATCTAGGGATATATGCTTAACACAACATTGAAACTTAGGATTGCTGTTTATAATATTTATCCACTAAAGTGTATTTTATGCAATTAAGTCCATTACTTGTAATTCTGTTCAATTAAGATATTCAAATATTGTATTTTTCTCACCAATAAAATCAAACTACATTAACAATAAATTTAAAAATCAAAATATTGCAATTTTTAGAATTTTAAAATCTATTAGCGATAAATGAATTGTCAATACTTTACTTAATTTAAATTTTGCAATTTTCTTAATCATCTCCTTTGCCTCAATGCAATTTGAAATGATTTATAGAATTCTCCATTACTTGTATTTTTATTCAATTAACATATTCAAATATTATATTTTTCTCACCAATTAAATCAAATGACATTAACATTAAATTTAAAAATCAAAATATTTGAATTTTGCCATTTTTCAAATTTTAAAATCTATTAGGGATAAGAGAATTTTTAATACTCTATTGAATTTAAATTTTGGAATTTTCTGAATTCTCTCGTTTACCTCAATGCAATTTGAAATGATTTATATAATATTCAGGCAAATTGCTTAAGACAAAGCAAAAGCAATGGACTCTAATAAAATGGTTCGACACTTCCATTTAGGGATATAGGCTTCATACAACCTTAAAACTTGGGATTGCTATTTATAATATTCATCCACTAAAGTGCCTTTTCTGCAATTGAGTCCATTACTTGTATTTTTATTCAATTAACATATTCAAATATTACATTTTTCACATATTATATTTTTCACACCAATTAAATTAAACGACATTAACAATAAATATAAAAATCAAAATATTTCAATTTTACAATTTTTAAAATTTTAAAATCTGCTACGAATAATTAAATTGTCAATACTCTGTTGAATTTAAATTTTGCAATTTTCTTAATTGTCACCTTTGCCTCAATGCAATTTGAAATGATTTATAGAATTCTTTTCTTCAAACAAATTACTTAAGAAAAAAGAAAAGCAATGGACCCTAATACGATGGTTTCCCACCCCCATCTAGGGATATATGCTTCCCATAACCTTGAAACTTGAGAGTTCTATTTATAATATGCATCCACTTAATTGTATTTTATGCAATTAAGTCCATGACTTGTATTTTTGTTCAATTAACATATTCAAACATTGTATTTTTCTCACCAATCAAATCAAAATATCACATTTTTGTAATTTTTAGAATTTTAAAATCTGCTAGACAGAAATGAATTGTCAATACTCTGTTGAATTAAACTTTTGAAATTTTTTGAATTGTCTCCTTTGCCTCAACGTAATATCAAATGATTTATATAATCTTTAGGAAAATTACTTAAGAAAAAGCAAAAGAAATAGACTGTAATAAAAAGGTTCTCCACTCCTATCTAAGGATATATGCTTAACACAACATTGAAACTTGGGAGAGCTACTTATAATATTCATCCACTTGTATGAAACTTGGGAGAGCTATTTTATGCATTTAAGTCCATTACTTGTATTTTGTTCAATTAACATATTCAAATATTGTATTTTTCTCACCAATAAAATCAAACGACATTAACAACAAATTTAAAAATCAAAATATTGTATTTTTGCAATTTTTAGAATTTTAAAATCTGTTAGGAACAAATAAATTGTCCATAATCTGTTGAATTTAAATTTTTCAATTTTCTAAATTGTCTCCTTTTCCTCAATGCAATTTGAAAAAATTTATAAAATTCTTTATTTCAGACAAATTACATAGGAAAAAGGAATAGCAATGGATTCTAATAAGATAGTTCCCCACTCCCATCAAGGGATATATGCTTCACACAACCTTGAAATTGCTATTTATAATATTCATCCACTAAAGTGTCTTTTATGCAATTGAGTCAAATACTTGTATTTTTCTTTAATTAATATATTCAAATATTATATTTTTGACATATTATACTTTTCTCACTAATTAAATCAAACGACAATAAGAATAAACATAAAATTCAAAATATTGTGATTTTGCAATTTTCTTAATTGTCTTCATTGCCTCAACGTAATTTGAAATGATTTATATAATATTCAGGCAAATTATTTGAGAAAAAGGAAAAGCAATGGACGGTAATAAGAAGGTTTTGCACTCCCATCAAAGGATATATGCTTAACACAACATTGAAACTTACAATTGTTATTTATAATATTCATCTACTAAAGTGTATTTTATGCAATTGATTCCATTACTTGTATTTTTGTTCAATTGACAAATTCAAATATTGTATTTTTCCCACCAATCAAATCAAACGACATTAACAAGAAATTTAAAATTCAAAATATTGCATTTTTGCAATTTTCAGAATTTTAAAATGTGCTAGGGATAAATAAATTGTCAATAATATATTGAATTTAAATTTTGCAATTTTCTTAATTCTCTCCTTTGTCTTAACGCAATTTGAAAAGATTTATATAATATTCCGGCAGATTACTTAAGAAAAATTAAATGCAATGCACTCTAATTGCAAGGTTTTGCACTCCCATCTAGGGATATATGCTTAACACAACATTAAAACTTGGGATTGCTATTTATAATATTCATTCACTAAAGTGTATTTTATGTTATTGAGTCCATTACTTATATTTTTTTTCAATTAACTTTTTCAAATATTGTATTTTTCTCACCAATCAAATCAAGCGACATTAACAACAAATTTGAAAACCAAAATATTGCATGTTTACAATTTTTATAATTTTAAAATATGCTAGGGACAACTAAATTGTAAATAATCTGTTGAATTTAAATTTTGCAATTTTCTCAATTGTCTCCTTTGCCTCAATGCAATTTGAAATGATTCATGGAATTCTTGTCTTCAGACAAATTACTTAAGAAAAAGGAAAAGTAATGGACTCTAATAAGATGGTTCTACACTCCTATCTAGGGATATATGCTTCACACAACATTAAAATCTGAGACTGCAATTTATAATATTCATCCACCAAAGTGTATTTCATGCAATTAAGTCCATTACTTGTATTTTTGTTCAATTAACTTATTCAAATATTGTATTTTTCCCACCAATCAAATCAAGCGACTTTAACAACAAATTTAAAAATCAAAATATTGCATTTTTGCAATTGTAAAATCTACTAGGTAAAAATGATTTGTCAATATTTTGTTGAATTTCAATTTTGCAATTTTCTAAATTGTCCCCATTGCCTCAAAGCAATTTGAAATGAGTTATATAATCTTCAAGCAATCAACTTAAGAAAAAGTAAAAGCAATGGACTGTAATAAAAAAGTTCTGCACTCCCATATAAGGATATATGCTTAACACAACATTGAAACTTGATATTGCTATTTACCATATTCATCCACTAAAGTGTATTTTATGCAATTGAGTCCATTACTTTTGTTC
>JAHOYR010004514.1:0-10374 GCA_023213295.1 Bruguiera hainesii
TGTTAAGGCTCCACATTTTGTTGTCACAAGAGATTCACAATTGATGAACTTCAGAATTGCTTTTACTCCAGCAAAATGCACTTTATTCATGGCAACAATCACATGTATACTGATATGAACTCTGATTATTTGTAAATGGAACCCAACACCAATGTTGGTATAGGATCGTTCTAACAAAGGTTAAGGGATTTTGGAGTTCTGACCCAATGATTATAAGAACCAAGAACCAGAACTATAAGATTCAGACACCACTCCCAACAACAAAACCTTGAGGAATATAAGTCTATTGAACCAACACACTCAAGTATGAAAGCTTAGAATTAGTTCTCAAAGAACCAGAGAAAATAGCTCATACATTCATCATCTGCTGTCCTCCCTTGCAGCCACCCTTTTTATATGCTAACCCCCCTAAAACCCTAGCTAATAAGATGGGTTCATTAAGGAAATTCGTCCAATCTGCCAGCCAGGCCTTTTTATATGCTAATAAGATGGGCTTATTAAGGAAATTCGTCCAATCTGCTAGCCACCTCTTCTTATATGTTAATAAGATGGGCTTATTAAGGAATTTCGTCCAACCCACTAAATAATAATACAAACCCATGAAAATAACTCATTTAAATGCCCAAACATTGGCTCCCAAATCCAACTTCCGTCCCAAGGTCATGGTTCTCGAATTCCTCCACAGATGACACATTTGCAAGCCTTAGCAAAGCCTCCATCATCCTTAACTCGTACTTGGCAATTTCCTGATAGTAAATGTCGCACAACAAGTTGTTAAGAGCTTCCTTTATTTTCTTTGACCTTGCCCTTGTCATTGGTCCTCCAAGGTTTTGCAAAGCATCAACTCCCTTGTTGTTTTGAGCTGGAACAATATGGCTTCCATCATTCCCGCTCTCTTCAAAATGATTTGTCCTCAAATCAGCACCCCACAATGTTTTCCAAAAATGGCTCAAAAATTTTGCATCGTAGTCTGACACAATACTTTTCGGCACTGCACATGGACTCATGCTCTCCCTTACATGTTCCTTCTTCATCAATTCATCAACTCATCAACTTGCTTCTGAACCTCCTTTGTCTCCTGAGGATTACTTCTATATGGTGGCTTACTTGGAATAGGAGCTCTAGGAATAAGATCAATGTGATTTTCAATCTCTTTCCTTGGTTGCAAACCATCTGAGATCTCCTTGGGGAATACATCATCATAATCCTGCAACAAAGATGAAATAGCACTAGGAAAAGATGAATCAAGGTTAGTGTTAGATAAATAGGAATCCTTATAAAGGATCAAGATCATTTGTTGCCTAGCTTGGAAGGCAACCCTAACATCTGTTACTTTTTCAAACACACTCATTTGTTTTGTTTCATCTTCATTCTTGTGAACCTGACCCTCCTTGTACTTAGCACTCACATGCGTTTACCTTCTTTTTCTCTCCCTCACTTTCTTTTCTCTCGACTCTCTCTTTCTTTTTGCTCCTCCTCTTTTGCTCACTTTCATAAAGTCTCACTTGGTCTTCATACACTTGTTTTGGAGTCAATGGAACAAGTGTAAATGATTTTCCATCAATGGTGAAAGAATAGAGCTTCTTATAACCATCATGCAAAATTTTTCTATCAAATTGCCAAGGACGGCCCAATAACAAATTCCCAGCCTGCATAGGTACAATATCACAAAACAGCTCATCCTTATATCTACCAATGGAAAATGGAACCACAACTTGTTTAGTCACTTTCACCACTCCACTGTCATTCAACCATTGCAAATTATACGGTCTAGGGTGTTTGGTTGTAGGCAAGTTTAATTTGTCCACCAACTTTGTACTTGCTACATTAGTGCAACTACCACCATCGATGATCAAGCAACAGAGTATGGAAAATATTTACCCGCTGCATCTCAAGGTCATCCTCCTCCTTAACCAGCACACTAAGTGATAAGAGTTTGAACCCTAACTCCACCACAAAAGCTAGCTCAAGAATGGAGGGTTGATCCAACCCTTATAAACAGCCCAAAGACCCTCACAGGAACTGATGTGGGACACATCATTCCCGACCCCTTTAAACTGCACGTCCCCCTGCTGCCTCATCGGCACGGTGGCAGGGAACCTTTGTACATGCGCCCACCAACCCTCTGATGTTTGGCTCTGATACCACCTGATAAGAGTTTGAACACTAACTCCACCACAAAAGCTAGCTCAAGAATGGAGGGTTGATCCAACCCTTATAAACAGCCCAAATACCCTCTCAGGAACTGATGTGGGACACATCACTAAGGGCTCTCCTTGATACTAAAAGTCGTCCACCATGCTTTGGATACTCTATCCCTTCATCAACATCACTAGCATCCTCTAGTGGTGGCATTTGGTCTTCATCACTAGCATCACTGCCAGACAAATAGTCACCATTCTCCTTATGGTATATAGTTCTCTTGTTAGGACATTGTGAAGTCACATGACCCCTACCCAGACATCTAAAGCATTTGATGTCTCTAGTTTTTCCTTGGGTGCTTTTTCTTCAAATTTGCCCCTTTCCAGGCTGCCCCCACTAGTCTGAGGTCTATGTGAATTCGTTTTCAGCTTAGAAGTCATCTTCTCTTCCTTCTTCCCCCAGTTTGACTTCCAAATAGATGAACCTAAGTTCTGATTATATCTAGAAGTGCTCCTTCCCTTAAGTTGCCTCTCAACTTTCATGGCAATTAAAGTAAAAATACTGGTAAGAATTGCTAATCAACATCAAAGACTCCTTGTTTAATGCAATTCAAAGGGTTTCAAGTTCCAAAGGGGTATAGATGTTATTGTTGCCATCAATAAAGTGCATTTTGCTGGAATTAAAGCAATTCTAAAGATCATCAATTCTGAATCTCTTCTTACAACAAAATGTGGAGCCTTGACAAGAGCAAATGGTGTGATTGTCGCATTATTCAGCAATTAAAGTGCAAATACTTGTAAGAATTGCTAATCATCATCAAAAACTCATTGTTTAATGCAATTCGAAGGGTTTCATGTTCCAAACGGGTATAGGTGTGATTGTTGCCATGACTAATGTGCATTTTGCTGGAATAAAAGCTATTCTGAAGATCATCAATTGTGAATCTCTTGTTACAACAAAATGTGGATCCTTGACAAGAGCAAATGATGTGATTGTCTCATTATTCAACAATTAAAGTGAATGTACTTGTAAGAATTGCTAATCATCATCAAAGACTCCTTGTTTAATGCAATTCAAAGGGTTTCAAGTTCCACAGGGGTATAGATGTGATTGTTGCCATGAATAAAGTGCATTTTGGTGGAATAGAAGCTACTCTCAAGATCATCACTTGTGAATCTGTTATTACAACAAAATGTGGAGCCTTGATAAGAGAAAATGCAGTAACTGTCTCATTTTTCAGCAAATAAAGTGAAAATACTTGTAAGAATTGCTAATCATCATCAAAGACTCCTTGTTTAATGCAATTCAAAGGGTTTCAAGTTCCAAAGGCGTATAGATGTGATTGTTGCCATGAATAAAGTGCATTTTGCGGGAATAAAAGCAATTCCGAAGATCATCAATTGTGAATCTATTGTTACAACAAACTGTGCAGGCTTGACAACAGCAAATGAAGTGATTGTCAAATTATTCAGCAATTAAAGTGAAAATACTTGTAAGAATTGCTAATCATTATCAAAGACTCCTTGTTTAATGCAATTCAAAGGGTTTCAATTTCCAAAGGGGTATAGATGTGATTGTTGCCATGAATAAAGTGCATTTTGCTGGAATTGAGGCAATTCTAAAGATCATCAATTCTGAATCTCTTGTTACAAAACAAAGTGGAGCCTTGACAAGAGCAAATGATGTGATTGTCTCATTATTCAGCAATTCAAGTGCAAATACTTGTAAGAATTGCTAATCAGCATCAAAGACACGTTGTTTAATGCAATTCAAAGGGTTTCATGCTCCAAAAGGGGTATAGGTGTGATTGTTGCCATGAATAATGTGCATTTTGCTGGTATTAAAGCAATTCTAATGATCATCAATTCTGAATCTCTTGTTACAACAAAATGTGGAGCCTTGACAAGAGCAAATGGTGTGATTCTCTCATTATTCAGCACTTAAAGTGCAAATACTTGTAAGAATTGCTAATCATCATCAAAGACTCATTGTTTAATGCAATTCAAAGGGTTTCATGTTCCAAAGGGGTATAGGTGTGATTGTTGCCATGAATAATGTGCATTTTGCTGGAATAAAAGCAATTCTGAAGATCATCAATTGTGAATCTCTTGTTACAACAAAATGTGGATCCTTGACAAGAGCAAATGATGTGATTGTCTCATTATTCAGCAATTAAAGTGAAAGTACTTGTAAGAATTGCTAATCATCACCAAAGACTCCTTGTGTAATGCAATTCAAAGGGTTTCAAGTTCCAAAGGGGTATAGATGTGATTGTTGCCATGAATAAAGTGTATTTTGCAGGAATAAAAGCAATTCTGAAGATCATCAATTGTGAATCTGTTGTTACAACAAAATGTGGACCCTTGACAAGAGCAAATGAAGTGATTGTCTCATTATTCAGCAATTAAAGTGAAAATACTTGTAAGAATTGCTAATCATCATCAAAGACTCCTTGTTTAATGGAATTCAAAGGGTTTTGAAGTTCCACAGGGGTATAGATGTGATTGTTGCCATGAATAAATTGCATTTTGCTGGAGTAAAAGCAATTCTGAAAATCATCAATTGTGAATCTCTTGTTACAACAAAATGTGGAGCCTTGAGAAGGGCAAATGATGTGATTGTCTCATTATTCAGCAATTAAAGTGAAAATACTTGTGAGAATTGCAAATCATCATCATAGACTCCTTGTTTATTGCAATTCAAAGTGTTTCAAGTTCCAAAGGGGTATAGATGTGATTGTTGTGATGAATAAAACGCATTTTGCTGGAATAAAAGCAATTCTGAAGATCATCAATTGTGAATCTCTTGTTACAACAAAATGCGGAGCCTTGACAAGAGCAAAGGAAGTGATTGTCTCATTATTCAGCAATTAATGTGTAAATACTTGTAAGAATTGCTAATCATCATCAAAGACTCCTTGTTTAATGCAATTCAAAGGGTTTCAATTTCCAAAGGGGTATAGATGTGATTGTTGCCATGAATAAAGTGCATTTTGCTGGAATGAAAGCAATACTAAAGATCATCAATTGTGAATCTCTTGTTACAACAAAATGTGGACCCTTGACAAGAGCAAATGATGTGATTGTCTCATTATTCAGCAATTAAATTGAAAATACTTGAAAGAATTGCTAATCATCATGAAAGACTCCTTGTTTAAGGCAATTCAAAGGGTTTCAAGTTCCAAAGGGGTATATGATGGAAGCCATATTGTACCAGCTCAAAACGACAAGGAGGTTGATGCTTTGCAAAACCTTGGAGGACCAATGACAAGGGCAAGGTCAAAGAAAATAAAGGAAGCTCTCAACAACTTGTTGTGCGACATTTACTATTAGGAAATTGCCAAGTACGAGTTAAGGATGATGGAGGCTTCACCAAGGCTTGCAAATGTGTTATCTGTGGAGGAATTCGAGAACCATGACCTCGGGAAGGAAGTTGGATTTGGGAGCCCGTGTTTGGGCATTTAAATGAGTTATTTTCATGGGTTTTTATTATTATTTAGTGGGTTGGACGAAATTCCTTAATAAGCCCATCTTATTAACATATAAGAAGAGGTGGCTAGCTAGCAGATTGGACGAATTTCCTTAATAAGCCCATCTTATTAGCATATAAAAAGGGCTGGCTGGCAGATTGGACGAATTTCCTTAATGAACCCATCTTATTAGCTAGGGTTTTAGGGGGGTTAGTATATAAAAAGGGTGGCTGCAAGGGAGGACAGCAGATGATGAATCTATGAGCTATTTTCTCTGGTTCTTTGAGAACTAATTCTGAGCTTTCATACTTGAGTGTGTTGGTTCAATAAACTTATCTTCTTCAACGTTTTGTTGTTGGGAGTGGCGTCTGAATCTTATAGTTCTGGTTCTTGGTTGTTATAATCATTGGGTCAGAACTCCAAAATCCCTTAACCTTTGTTAGAATGATCCTATACCAACATTGGTGTTGGATTCCGTTTACAAATAATCAGAGTTCATATCATTTGGTATCAGAGCTTTGGCTCTAACTCAAGTTAGTTATCCTTTGGTTATCATCTCTTTCGTGTATTGTTCATTGTTGATTGAATAATCAAAAAGAGAAAGAAAAAAACACAAAAAAGAAAACAAAAACAAAAACAAAAGCGTGTTGTCCGATTTCTTGGTCATGGATTTCTTTTCTGATATTTGTTTCTTCTACAGAAGTACCCAATAGTAAACCCAAAATAATAATAAAAAAAAGAAACGGGTTCATTGTTCAATTGGTCATTTACTCAATTATATTTGATAACTGATTGTTATCCGATTGCACTGCTCATACCATTGAATTCCTTGTCATTCGGTTTGCTTTGTTGCCCATCTTTTTGGCTCTGTCACTTCTCTGAAGAGGTAGGTCTAGGATTAATATATTCAAGTTTTGTTTGTTTTGAATTTAGTTTGCTTGGAACTATTGAAAGAGCTCTTAGAGTCTTGCAATTCATTGTGTGAAACACGAGAGTTGAGGACTACTATGGTTGAGTGGAGAGCAAACACGGCAGGGAGTGAGTTTTGTGAGGTATATTCTTTCTTTACTAACAATCTGGTATACACAATGTCTAACGCTAAAGAAGGCAGTTTCCCACATGGAGAAAAGGAAGTAGTTGTTCCAGATTTCAAATTACTTATGAAATCCTTAGAGCAGAAGTTTGATAGGATTGACCAAATGTTTTGGAAAGTTCCAGACAAGATGGATAAAATAGAAGGAGAATCGAGTGTTAATCCTAAGAGGCCAGCTGGGAGGGTCACAAAGGAGCAATTTGAACATGACTTTGGTGAAGATGGTGATGATTATTGTGATGATGGTGATAATGCTACTAGAAACTTCAGAGGTGGTTTTAGAGGAAGACATGGTAATAGGAATGGTAGAGGAGTAAGAGGCAATGGAAATGTTCATGATAGGTACAATGGAGATTGGGATAACAGAAATAGAGTGGAGGAAGGAGTAGACAAAAATCTTAGTAGTATTAAAATGAAAATACCTTCTTTCCAAGGGAAAGCTGACCCTGATGTCTATTTGGATTGGGAACGAAGGGTAGAATTAATATATGAGTACCACAACTTCTCTGAGGAGAAGAAGGTGAAGTTAGCTGTGGCAGAGTTCACTCATTATGCTGTAGTATGGTGGGACCAGCAAGTTACCACCAGGAGAAGAAATTTTGAGAGAACCATAGAAACTTGGAATAAGTTAAAGATTGTGATGAGAAGGAGATTTGTTCCCAGCTCTTATTATAGGGATTTGTATAACAAGTTGCAGACCCTCACGCAAGGTTCCAAGAGTGTGGAAGAGTATCATAAGGAGATAGAAATTGCTATGGTTAGGGCAAATGTAATGGAGGATAGGGAGGCAACCATGGCTAGGTTCCTCCAAGGGTTGAATAGAAGCATAGCTGATGTGGTAGAACTGCAACACTATGTAGAGGTTGAAGACATGTTACACATTGCCATGAAAGTTGAGAGACAACTTAAGGGAAGGAGCACTTCTAGATATAATCAGAACTTAGGTTCATCTATTTGGAAGTCAAACTGAGGGAAGAAGGAAGAGAAGATGACTTCTAAGCTTAAAACCAATTCACATAGACCTCAGACTAGTGGGGGCAACTTGGAAAGGGGCAAATTTGAAGAAAAACATGAGGGTACCCAAGGAAAAACAAAGGACATCAAATGCTTTAGATGTTTGGGTAGGGGTCATGTGGCTTCACAATGTCCTAACAAGAGAACCATATACCTTAACTAGAGACATGGTGACTATTTGTCTGGCAGTGATACTAGTGATGAAGACCAAATGCCACCACTAGAAGATGCTAGTGATGTTGATGAAGGCATAGAGTATCCAGAGCATGGTGGACGGCTTTTAATAGCAAGGAGAGCCCTTAGTGTGCAGGTTAAGGAGGAGGATGATGTTGAGATGGAACGGGAAAATATTTTCCATACTTGATGTTTAGCTCAAGATAGACTCTATTGCTTGATCATCGATGGCAGTAGTTGCACTAATGTAGCAAGTACAATGTTGGTGGACAAATTAAACTTGCCTACAACCAAACACCCTAGACCGTATAATTTGCAATGGTTGAATGATAGTGGAGTGGTGAAATTGACTAAACAAGTTGTGGTTCCATTTTCCATTGGTAGATATAAGGATGAGCTGTTTTGTGATGTTGTACCTATGCAAGCTAGGCATTTGTTATTGGGCCGTCCTTGGCAATTTGATAGAAACGTTTTGCATGATGGTTATAAGAACCTCTATTCTTTCACCATAGATGGAAAATCATTTACACTTGTTCCATTGACTCCAAAACAAGTGTATGAAGACCAAGTGAGACTTTATGAAAGTGAGCAAAAGAGGAGCAAAAAGAAAGAGAGAGTCGAGAGAAAGGAAAGTGAGGGAGAGAAAAAGAAGGTAAACGCATGTGAGTGCTAAGTACAAGGAGGGTCAGGTTCACAAGAGTGAAGATGAAACAAAACAAGTGAGTGTGTTTGCAAAAGTAACAGATGTTAGGGTTGCCTTCCAAGCTAGGCAACAAATGATCTTGATCCTTTATAAGGATACTTATTTATCTAACACTAACCTTGATTCATCTTTGCCTAGTGCTATTTCATCTTTGTTCCAGGATTATGATGATGTATTCCCCAAGGAGATCTCAGATGGTTTGCAACCAAGGAAAGGGATTGAAAATCACATTGATCTTATTCCTAGAGCTCCTATTCCAAGTAAGCCACCATATAGAAGTAATCCTCAGGAGACAAAGGAGGTTCAGAAGCAAGTTGATGAGTTGATGAAGAAGGGGCATGTAAGGGAGAGCATGAGTCCATGTGCAGTGTCGAAAAGTATTGTGTCAGACTACGACTCTTATCAGGTGGTATCAGAGCCAAACCTTAGAGGGTTGGTGGGTGCATGTACAAAGGTTCCCTGCCACCATGCCGATGAGGCAGCACGGGGTCGTGCAGTTTAAAGGGGTCGGGAATGATGTGTCCCACATCAGTTCCTGAGAGGGTCTTTGGGCTGTTTATAAGGGTTGGATCAACCCTCCATTCTTGAGCTAGCTTTTGTGGTGGAGTTAGGGTTCAAACTCTTATCAGGGATCGTTCTAACAAAAGTTAAGGGATTTTAGAGTTCTGACCCAATGATTATAAACAACCAAGAACCAGAACTATAAGATTCAAACGTCACTCCCAACAACAAAATGTTGAAGAAGATAAGTCTATTGAACCAACACACTCAAGTATGAAAGTTCAGAATTAGTTCTCAAAGAACCACTCTTAAGGTCATACATTTCTTCACCTCACTCAATAGTGCAGCTATGGTACTAAAATCCTTAATGAACCTCCTATAAAAGCTAGCCAAACCATGGAAACTCCTCACATCACTCACGCTCTTAGGTGTAGGCCATTCTTGAATTGCCTTAATCTTCTCTTTATCAACCTCTATGCCATGAGTAGACAAAACATAACCCAAGAAAATAACATGATCCTTGCAAAAATCACATTTCTTCACGTTGGCATACAATTTCTCTTTCCTCAAAACATCAAGCACGCAATGCAAATGTTCAACATGCTCTTCTAGATTCCTACTGTATACTAATATGTCATCAAAATAAGCCACGATAAACTTTCCTAAGAAAGGTCTCAAAATATGATTCATTAATCTCATAAAAGTACTAGGTGCATTAGTCAAACCAAAGGGAATAACTAACCATTCGTACAAACCATGCTTGGTCTTGAATGCAGTTTTCCATTCGTCTCCTTCCCTCATCCTAATTTGATGGTACCCACTCTTAAGGTCAATTTTAGAGAAGTGACACGCACCATGTAATTCATCTAGCATATCATCAAGCCTAGGTATAGGATGTCGATACTTAACTATTATTTTGTTGATAGCTCTACAATCGACACACATCCTCCAAGATCCATCTTTCTTTGGCACCAGCAACACTGGCACTGCACATGGACTCATGCTCTCCCTTACATGTCCCTTCTTCATCAACTCATCAACTTGCCTCTGAAACTCCTTTGTCTCCTCAAGATTACTTCTATATGCTGGCTTATTGGGAATGGGAGCCCCAGGAATAAGATCAATGTGGTGTTCAATCCCTCTCCTTGGGGGTAAACCATCTGGGATCTCCTCAAGGAATACGTCATTATAATCCTGCAACAAAGATGAAATGACACTAGGCAAAGATGAGTCAAGGTCATTGTTAGAGAAATAAGAATCCTTGTAAAGGATCAAGAT
>JAHOYR010004552.1:0-12019 GCA_023213295.1 Bruguiera hainesii
GGGTGAGAGTTTGCATACTATCTACGGAGTTGCAATACCAAATCTAGATTGAGTATGTAATTTTGAATGTCATTTTGTAAAATTTATACAACAATTTATTAAATAGCACATCAACCTCCCTAAGTTGTACAAGAAAGATCTAAAAGTTTTCATAATTCTTTTAGAATTTGGATCCATTCTAGAAACTACCACTCTTTGTTTATCAAGCCACGAAATTAATTATAAGGTCTATTTACTCTTGGTTAAGTATAAGCTTTGATTGAGCACAAAGTTGGGAAGACTTACTTGTTAAGTACATAACAATTGTATGTCACTCATAAATGTGATGTCGGTGGATTAAATTGCTCCATGTCTTCTATGTCTAAGATACGGTGAGAGTTTGCATAGTGTCTATGGAGTTGCAATACCAAATCTAGGTTTAGTTTGTAATTTTGAATGTGATTTCATAAAATTTATACAACAATTTATTAAATAGCACATCAACCTCCTTAAGTTGTACAAGAAAGATCTAAAATTTTTCATAATTCCATTAGAAATTGGATCCATTCTAGAAAATACCACTCTTTGTTTATCATGCCAAGTAATTAATTATAAGATCTATTTATTCTTGGTTAAGTATAAGCTTTGATTGGGCACAAAGTTGAAAAGACTTACTTGTTAAATACATAAGAATTGTATGTCACTCATAAATGTGATGTCGGTGGCTTCAATAGCTCCATGTCTTCTATGTCTTCCATAGGGTGAGAGTTTGTATAGTGTCTACGGAGTTGCAATACCAAATCTAGGCTTATTATGTAATTTTGATTGTCATTTCGTAATATTTGTACAAGAATTTATTAAATAGCACCTCAACCTCCCTAAGTTGTACAAGAACGATCTAAAATTTTTCATAATTCCATTAGAATTTGGATCCATTCTAGAAAATACCCCTCTTTGTTTATCATGCCACGAAATTAATTATAAGCTCTATTTACCCTGGGTCAAGTATAAGCTTTGATTGAGCACAAACTTGGATAGACGTACTTATTAAATACATAAGAATTGTATGTCACTCATAAATGTGATGTCCGTGGCTTAAATAGCACCATGTCTTCTACGTCTAACATAGGGTGAGAGTTTGCATAGTGTCTACGGAGTTGCAATACCAAATCTTGGTTGAGTATGTAAATTTGAATGTCATTTCGTAAAATTTATACACCAATTTTTTAAATAGCACATCAACCTCCCTAAGTTGTTCAAGAAAGATCTAAAATCTTTCATAATTCCATTAGAAATTGGATCCATTCTAGAAAATACCACTCTTTGTTTATGATGCCACGAAATAAATTATAGGGTCTATTTACTCTTGGATAAGTATAAGCTTTGATTGAGCACAAACTTGGAAAGACTTACTTGTTAAATACATAAGAATTGTGTGTCACTCATAAACGTGATGTCGGTGGCTTAAATAGCACCATGTCTTCTATGTCTAACATAGGGTGAGAGTTTGCATAGTGTCTACGGAGTTGCAATACCAAATCTAGGTTGAGTATGAAATATTGAATGTCATTTCGTAAAATTTATACACCAATTTATTAAATAGCACATCAACCTCCCTAAGTTGTTCAAGAAAGATCTAAAATTTTTCATAATTGCATTAAAATTTGTATCCATTCTAGAAAATACCACTCTTTGTTTATCATGCCACGAAATTAATCATAAGGTCTATTTACTCTTGGTTAAGTATAAGCTTTGATTCAGTACAAACTTGGAAAGACGTACTTATCAAATACGTAAGAATTGTATGTCACTCATAAACATGATGTTAGTGGCTTAAATAGCACCATGTCTTCTTCGTCTAACAGAAGGTGAGAGTTTGCATAGTGTCTACGGAGTTGCAATACGAAATCTAGGTTGAGTATGTAGTTTTGAATGTCATTTCGTAACATTTATACACCAATTTATTAAATAGCATATCAACCTCCCTAAGTTGTTTAAGAAAGATCTAAAATTTTTCATAATTGCAATAAAATTTGTATCCATTCTAGAAAATACCACTCTGTGTTTATCATGCCACAAAATTAATCATAAGGGCTATTTACTCTGTGTTAAGTATAAGCTTTGATTCAGCACAAACTTGGAAAGACGTACTTATCAAATACGTAAGAATTGTATGTCACTCATAAACGTGATGTTAGTGGCTTAATTAGCACCATGTCTTCTTCGTCTAACAGAAGGTGAGAGTTTGCATAGTGTCTACGGAGTTGCAATACCAAATCTTGGTTGAGTATGAAATATTGAATGTGTTTTTGTAAAATTTATACACCAATTTATTAAATAGCACATCAACCTCCCTAAGTTGTTCAAGAAAGATCTAAAATTTTTCATAATTACATTAGAAATTGGATCTATTCTAGAAAATACCACTCTTTGTTTATCATGCCATGAAATTTATTATAAGCTCTATTTACTCTTGGTTAAGTTTAAGCTTTGATTGAGCACAAACTTGGAAAGACTTACTTGTTAAATACATAAGAATTGTATGTCACTCATAAACGTGATGTCGGTGGCTTAAATAGCACCAGGTCCTCTACGTCTAACATAGGGTAAGAGTTTGCATAGGGTCTATGGAGTTGCAATACTAAATCTAGGTTGAGTATGTAGTTTTGAATGTCATTTCGTAAAATTTCTACACCAATTTATTCAATAGCACATCAACCTCCCTAAGTTGTTCAAGAAAGATCTAAAATTTTTCATAATTGCATTAAAATTTGTATCCATTCTAGAAAATACCACTCTTTGTTTATCATGCCACGAAATTAATCATAAGGTCTATTTACTCTGGGTGAAGTATAAGCTTTGATTCAGCACAAACTTGGAAAGACGTACTTATCAAATACGTAAGAACTGTATGTCACTCATAAACGTGATGTTAGTGGCTTAAATAGCACCATGTCTTCTTCGTCTAACAGAATGTGAGAGTTTGCATAGTGTCTACGGAGTTGCAATACCAAATCTAGGTTGAGTATGTAGTTTTGAATGTCATTTCGTAAAATTTATACACCAATTTATTAAATAGCATATCAACCTCCCTAAGTTGTTCAAGAAAGATCTAAAATTTTTCATAATTGCATTAAAATTTGTAACCATTCTAGAAAATACCACTCTTTGTTTATCATGCCACGAAATTAATCATAAGGACTATTTACTCTGGATGAAGTATAAGCTTTGATTGAGCACAAACTTGGAAAGACGTACTTATTAAATACATAAGAATTGTATTAGAAATTGGATCTATTCTAGAAAATACCACTCTTTGTTTATCATGCCACGAAATTTATTATAAGGTCTATTTACTCTGGGTTAAATTTAAGCTTTGATCGAGCACAAACTTGGAATGGCTTACTTATTAAATACATAAGAATTGTATGTCACTCATAAATGTGATGTCGGTGGCTTAAATAGCTCCATGTCTTCTACGTTTAACATAGGGTGAGAGTTTGCATAGTGTCTACGGAGTTGCAATACCAAATCTTGGTTGAGTATGTAAATTTGAATGTTGTTTCGTAAAACTTCTACACCAATTTATTAAATAGCACATCAACCTCCCTAAGTTGTACAACAAAGATCTAAAATTTTTCATAATTCCATTAGAATTTGGATCCATTCTAGAAAATACCACTCTTTGTTTATCATGCCACGAAATTAATTATACGGTCTATTTACTCTTGGTTAAGTATAAGCTTTGATTGGGCACAAAGTTGGGAAGACTTACTTGTTAAATACATAAGAATTGTATGTCACTCATAAATGTGATGTCGGTGGCTTCAATAGCTCCATGTCTTCTATGTCTAACATAAGGTGAGAGTTTGCATAGTCTCTACGGAGTTGCAATACCAAATCTAGGTTTAGTATGTAATTTTGAATGTCATTTCGTAAAATTTATACAACAATTTATTAAATAGCACATCAACCTCCCTACGCTGTTCAAGAAAGATCTAAAATTTTTCATAATTCCATTAGAAATTGGATCCATTCTAGAAAATACCACTCTTTGTTTATCATGCCACGAAATTAATTATATGGTCTATTTACTCTTGGTGAAGTATAAGCTTTGATTGAGCACAAACTTGGAAAGACTTACTTGTTAAATACGTAAGAATTGTATGTCACTCATAAACGTGATGTCGGTGGCTTAAATAGGTCCATGTCTTCTATGTCTAACATAGGGTGAGAGTTTGCATACTATCTACGGAGTTGCAATACCAAATCTAGGCTGAGTATGTAATTTTGAATGTCATTTCGTAAAATTTATACAACAATTTATTAAATAGCACATCAACCTCGCTAAGTTGTACAAGAAAGATCTAAAATGTTGCATAATTCCATTAGAAATTGGATCCATTCTAGAAAATACCACTCTTTGTTTATCATACCACGAAATTATTTATAAGCTCCAATTACTCTTGCTTAAGTTTAAGCTTTGATTGAGCACAAACTTGGAATGGCTTACTTATTAAATACATAAGAATTGTATGTCACTCATAAACGTGATGTCGGTGGCTTAAATAGCACCATGTCCTCTACGTCTAACATAAGGTGACAGTTTGCATAGTGTCTACGGAGTTGCAATACGAAATCTAGGTTGAGTATGTTGTTTTGAATGTCATTTCGTAAAATTTATACATCAATTTATTAAATAGCACATCAACCTCCCTAAGTTGTACAAGAAAGATCTAAAATGTTTCATAATTGCAGTAGAAATTGGATCCATTCTAGAAAATACCACTCTTTGTTTATCATGCCACGAAATTAACTATAAGGTCTATTTACACTTGGTTAAGTATAAGCTTTGATTGAGCACAAAGTTGGAAAGACTTACTTGTTAAATACATAAGAATTGTATGTCACTCTTAAACGTGATGTCGGTGGCATAAATAGCTCCACGTCTTCTATGTCTAATATCGGGTGAGAGTTTGCATACGGTCTACGGAATTGCAATACCAAATCTAGGTTGAGTATATAACTTTGAATGTCATTTCGTAAAATTTATACAACAATTTATTAAATAGCACATCAACCTCCCTAAGTTGTACAAGAAAGATCTAAAATTTTTCATAATTCCATTAGAAATTGGATCCATTCAAGAAAATACCACTCTTTGTTTATCATGCCACGAAATTAATTATAAGCTCTATTTACTCTGGGTTAAGTATAAACGTTGATTGAGCACAAACTTGGAAAGTGTTACTTCTTAAATACTTAAGCATTGTATGTCACTCATAAACGTGATGTCACTCATAAACAGCACCATGACTTCTAGGTCTAACATAGGGTGAGTGTTTGCATAGTGTCTACGGAGTTGCAATACCAAATATAGGTTGAGTATGTAATTTTGAATGTTATTTCGTAAAATTTATACAACAATTTATTAAATAGCACATCAACCTCCCTAAGTTGTACAAGAAGGATCTAAAATTTTTCATAATTCTATTAGAATTTGCATCCATTCTAGAAAATACGACCCTTTGTTTAGCATGCCACGAAATTAATTATAAGGTCTATTTACTCTGGATTATGTATAAGCTTTGATTAAGCACAAACTTGGAAACACTTACTTGTTAAATACATAAGAATTGTATGTCACACATAAACGTGATGTTGGTGGCTTAAATAGCACCATGTCTTCTATGTCTAACATAGGCAGAGAGTTTGAATAGTGTCTACAGAGTCGCAATACCAAATTTAGGTTTAGTATGTAATTTTGTATGTCATTTCGTAGAATTTATACACCAATTTATTAAATAGCACGTCAACTTCCCTAAGTTGAACAAGAAGGATCTAAAATTTTTCATAATTCCATTAAAATTTGGATCCATTCTAGAAAATACCACTCTTTGTTTATCATGCCACGAAATTAATTATATGCTCTATTTACTCTGGGTCAAGTATAAGCTTTGATTGTGCACAAACTTGGAAAGAATTACTTATTAAATACATAAGAATTGTATGTCACTCATAAACGTGATGTCGGTGGCTAAATAGCACCATGTCCTCTACGTCTAACATAGGGTGAGAGTTTGCATAGAGTCTATGGAGTTGCAATACCTAATATAGTTTGAGTATGTAAATTTGAATGTCATTTCGTAAAATTTATACACCAATTTATTAAATAGCACATGAACCTCCCTAAGTTGTACAAGAAAGATCTAAAATTTTTCATAATTCCATTAGAATTTGCATCCATTCTAGAAAATACCACTCTTTGTTTGTCATGCCACGAAATTAATTATAAGGTCTATTTACTCTGGGATCAGTATAAGGTTTGATTGACAACAAACTTGGAAAGACATACTTGTTGAATACATAAGAATTGTATGTCACTCATAAACATGATGTCGGTGGCTTAAATAGCTCAATGTCTTCTATGTCTAACATAGGGTGAGAGTTTACATACGGTCTACGCAGTTGCAATACCAAATCTAGGTTGAGTATGTAACTTTGAATGCCATTTCCTAAAATTTATACAACAATTTATTAAATAGCACATCAACCTCCTTAAGTTGTACAAGAAAGATCTAAAATTTTTCATAATTCCATTAGAAATTGGGTCCATTCAAGAAAATACCACTCTTTGTTTATCATGCCACGAAATTAATTATAAGGTCTATTTACTCTGGTTTATAGATAAGCTTTGATTGAGCTCAAACTTGGAAAGAATTTCTAGTTAAATACATAAGAATTGTGCGTCACTCATAAACGTGATGTTGGTGGCTTAAATAGCTCCATGTCTTCTACGTCTAACATAGCGTGAGAGTTTGCATAGTGTCTAAGGAGTTGCAATAGCAAATATAGGTTGAGTATGTCATTTTGAATGTCATTTCGTAAAATTTATACACCAATTTATTAAATAGCACATCAACCTCCCTAAGTTGTACAACAAAGATCTAAAATTTTTCATAATTCCATTACAATTTAGATCCATTCTAGAAAATACCACTCTTTGTTTATCATGCTACGAAATTAATTATACGGTCTATTTACTATTGGTGAAGTATAAGCTTTGATTGAGCACAAACTTGGAAAGACTTACTTGTTAAATACAAAAGAATTGTATGTCACTGATAAACGTGATATCGGTGGCTTAAATAGCACCATGTCTTCTACGTTTAACATAGGGTGAGATTTTGCATAGTGTCTATGGAGTTGCAATATCAAATCTAGGTTGAGTAAGTAATTTTGAATCTCATTTCGTAATATTTATACTCCAATTTATTAAATAGCACATCAACCTCCCAAAGTTGTACAAGAAAGATCTAAAAGTTTTCATGATTCCATTAGAATTTGGATCCATTCTAGAAAATACCACTCTTTGTTTATTATGCCACAAAATTAATTATAAGCTTTATTTACTCTGGGTTAAGTACATGCTTTGATTGAGCACAAACTTGCATAGACTTACTTATTAAATACATAAGAATTGTATGTCACTCATAAACGTGATCTCGGTGGCTTAAATAGCACCATGTCCTCTACGTCTAACATAGGGTGAGAGTTTGTATAGTTTCTACGGAGTTGCATTACCAAATCTAGGTTGAGTATGTAATTTTGAATGTCATTTCGTAAAATTTATACACCAATTTATTAAATAGCACATCAACCACCCTAAGGTGTACAAGAAGGATCTAAAATTTTTCATAATTCCATTAGAATTTGGATCCATTCTAGAAAATACCACTCTTTTGTTTATCATGCCATGAAATTAACTATAAGCTCTATTTACTCTGTGTTAAGTATAAGCTTTGATTCAGCACAAACTTGGAAAGACGTACTTATCAAATACGTAAGAATTGTATGTCACTCATAAACGTGATGTCAGCGGCTTAAATTGCACCGTGTCTTCTTCGTCTAACATGTGGTGAGAGTTTGCATAGTGTCTACGGAGTTGCAATACCAAATCTAGGTTGCGTATGTAATATTCTATGTCATTTCACAAAATTTATACACCAATTTATTAAATAGCACATCAACCTCCCTAAGTTGTTCAAGAAAGATCTAAAATTTTTCATAATTGCATTAGAATTTGCATCCATTCTAGAAAATACCACGCTTTGTTTATCATGCCACGAAATTAATTATAAGGTCTATTTACTCTGGGTTATGTATAAGCTTTGATTGAGCGCAAACTTGGAAAGACTTACTTATCAAATACATAAGAATTATATGTCACTCATAAACGTGATGTCGGTGGCTTAAATAGCACCATGTCTTCTATGTCTAACATAGGGTGAGAGTTTGCGTGTTTACGGAGTTGCAATACCACATCCAGGTTTAGTATGTAATTTTGAATGTCATTTCGTAAAATTTATACACCAATTTATTAAATAGCACATCAACCTCCCTATGTTGTACAAGAAGGACCTAAAATTTTTCATAATTCCATTAGAATTTGGATCCTTTCTAGAAAATACCACTCTTTGTTTACCATGCCACAAAATTAATTATAAGCTCTATTTACTCTGGATTAAGTATAAGCTTTGATTGAGCACAAACTTGGAAGGACTTACTTGTTAAATACATAAGAGTTGTATGTCACTCATAAACGTGATGTCGGTGGCTTAAAGAGCACCATGTCTTCTACGTCTAACATAGGGTGAGAGTTTGCATAGTGTCTACGGAGTTGCAATACCAAATCTAGGTTAAGTATGTAATTTTGAATGTCATTTCGTAAAATTTATACACCAATTTATTAAATAGCACATCAACCACCCTAAGTTGTACAAGAAGGATCTAAAATTTTTCATAATTCCATTAGAATTTGGATCCATTCTAGAAAGTACCACTCTTTTGTTTATCATGCCACGAAATTAATTATAAGGTCTATTTACTCTGTGTTAAGTATAAGCTTTGATTGAGCGCAAACTTAGAAAGACGTATTTATCAAATACGTAAGAATTGTATGTCACTCATAAACGTGATGTCATTGGCTTAAATAGCACCATGTCTTCTCCGTCTAACATAGGGTGAGAGGGTGCATAGTGTCTATGGAGTTGCAATACCAAATCTAAGTTGTGTATGTAATATTGAATGTCATTTCGCAAAATTTATACACCAACTTATTAAGTAGCACATCAACCTCCTAAGTTGTTCAAGAAATATCTAAAATTTTTCATAATTCCAATAGAATTTGGCTCCATTCTAGAAAATACCACGCTGTGTTTATCATGCCACGAAATTAATTATAAGGTCTATTTACTCTGGGTTAAGTATAAGCTTTCATTGAGAGCAAACTTGGAAAGACTTACTTATCAAATACATAAGAATTATATGTCACTCATAAACGTCATGTCGGTGGCTTAAATAGCACCATTTCTTCTATGTCTAGGTTTAGTATGTAATTTTGAATGTCATTTCGTAAAATTTATACACAAATTTTTAAATAGCACATCAACCTCCCCAAGTTGTACAAGAAGGACCTAAAATTTTTCATAATTCCATTAGAATTTGGATCCATTCTAGAAAATACCACTCTTTGTTTATCATGCCAAGAAATTAATTATAAGCTCTATTTACTCTGGGTCAACTATAAGCTTTGATTGGGCACAAACTTGGAAAGACTTATTAAATACATAAGAATTGTATATCACTCAGAAATGTGATGTCGGTGGCTCAAATAGCACCATGTCCTCTACGTCTAACATAGGGTGAGAGTTTGCATTGGGTCTATGGAGTTGCAATACCAAATCTAGGTTGAGTATGTAATTTTGAATGTCATTTGATAAAATTTATAAAATAAGTTATTACATAGCACGTCAACCTCCCTAAGTTGTACAAGAAAGATCTAAAATCTTTCATAATTCCATTAGAAATTGGATCCATTCTAGAAAATACCACTCTTTGTTTATCATGCCACGAAATTAATCATAAGGTCTATTTACTCTTGGTTAAGTATAATCTTTGATTGTGCACAAACTTGGAAAGACTTACTTGTTAAATACATAAGAATTGTATGTCACTCAAAAACATGATGTCGGTGGCTTAAATTGCACCATGTCATCTACGTCTAACATAGGGTGAGAGTTTGCATAGTGTCTACGGAGTTGCAATACCAAATCTTGGTTGAGTAGGTAAATTTGAATGTCATTTCGTAAAATTTATACACCAATTTATTAAATAGCACATCAACCTCCCTAAGTTGTGCAAGAAAGATCTAAAATTTTTCATAATTCCATTAGAATTTGGATCCATTCTAGAAAATACCACTCTTGGTTTATCATGCCACGAAATTAATTATAAGCTCTATTTACTCTGAGTCAAGTATAAACTTTGATGGAGCACAAACTTGGAAAGGCTTACTTCTAACATACATAAAAATTGTATCTCACTCATAAACGTGATGTCGGTGGCTTAAATAACACCATGTCCTTTACGTCTAACATAGGGTGAGAGTTTGCATAGTGCCTACGGAGTTGCAATACCAAATCTAGGTTGAGTATGTTGTTTTGAATGTCATTTCGTAAACTTTAAACACCAATTTATTATATAGCACATCAACCTCCCTAAGTTGTTCGAGAAAGATCTAAAATTTTTCATAATTGCATTAGAATTTGGATCCATTCTAGAAAATACCACTCTTTGTTTATCATGCCAAGAAAATAATCATAAGGTCTATTTACTCTGGGTTAAGTATAAGCTTTCATTCAACACAAATTTGGAAAGACGTACTTATCAAATACGTAAGAATTGTATGTCACTCATAAACGTGATGCTAGTGGCTTAAATAGCACCATGTCTTCTTCGTCTAACATAAGGTGAGAGTTTGCATAGTGTCTACGCAGTTGCAATACCAAATCTAGGTTGAGTATGAAAAATTGAATGTCATTTCGTAAAATTTATACACCTATTTATTAAATAGCACATCAACCTCCCTAAGTTGTTCAAGAAAGATCTAAAATTTCTCATAATTGCATTAGAATTTGGATCCATTCCAGAAAATAACACTCTTTTTTTATCATGCCACAAAATTAATTATAAGCTCTATTTACTCTGGGTCAAGTATAAGCTTTGATTGAGCACAAACTTTAAAAGACGTACTTATTAAATACATAAGAATTGTATGTCACTCATAAACGTGATGTCAGTGGCTTAAATAGCACCATGTCTTCTACGACTAACATAGGGTGAGAGTTTGCATAGTGTCTACACAGTTGCAAGACCAAATATAGGTTGAGTATGTAATTTTGAATGTTTTTTCGTAAAATTTATACAACAATTTATTAAATAGCACATCAACCTGCCTAAGTTGTAGAAGAAAGATCTAATATTTTTCATAATTCCATTAGAAATTGGATCCATTCTAGAAGATACCACTCTTTCTTTATCATGCCATGAAATTAATTATAAGTTCTATTTACTCTTGGTTAAGCATAAGCTATGATTGAGCACAAACTTGGAAAGACTTACTTATTAAATACATAAGAATTGTATGTCACTCATAAACGTGATGTCGGTGGCTGAAATAACACCATGTCCTCTACGTCTAACATAGGGTGAGAGTTTGCATAGTGCTTACGGAGTTGCAATACCAAATCTAGGTTGAGTATGTAGTTTTGAATGTCATTTCGTAAACTTTATACACCAATCTATTAAATAGCACATCAACCACCCTAAGTTGTTCGAGAAAGATCTAAAATTTTTCATAATTGCATTAGAATTTGGATCCATTCAAGAAAATACCACTCTTTGTTTATCATGCCACGAAATTAATCATAAGGTCTATTTACTCTGGGTTAAGTATAAGCTTTGATTCAGCACAAACCTGGAAAGACGTACTTATCAAATACGTAAGAATTGTATGTCACTCATAAACGTGATGTTAGTGGCTTAAATAGCACCATGTCTTCTTCGTCTAACATAAGGTGAGAGTTTGCATAGTGTCTACGCAGTTGCAATACCAAATCTAGGTTGAGTATGAAATATTGAATGTCATTTCATAAAATTTATACACCAATTTATTAAATAGCACATCAACCTCCCTAAG
>JAHOYR010004581.1:6069-42410 GCA_023213295.1 Bruguiera hainesii
CTTGTTACAAGACGAGCATTGAATGTGCAAGTAAAGGAAGAAAATGAAGTGCAACGAGATAACATCTTTCAGACGAGGTGTCTCATCAAAGATAAGGTATGTAGTATGATTATTGATGGTGGGAGTTGTACTAATGTTGCTAGCACAACTATGGTTGAGAAGTTGGATTTACCTACTATAAACCATCCTAGGCCATATAAGCTTCAATGGCTGAACGACAGTGGTGAAGTCAAGGTAAATAAGCAAGTGCTCATATCATTTTCTATCGGAAGGTACCGTGATGAAATTTTATGTGATGTTGTACCTATGCATGTGGGCCATATTCTATTAGGAAGACCATGGCAATTTGATAGGTGAGTTATGCATGATGGCTTCAAGAACCGATATTCCTTTGTAATGAATAAAAAACCCGTCACTCTTGTACCATTATCACCTCAACAAGCTTATGAGGATCAATTAAGGATTAAAAATGAGAGTGAACAGAAACGAAAGATTGATAAAAGAGAAAAGAGAGGAGAAAACGTGATGACGCAAGAGAAAGAGAAGAAAAGAGAAAGTTTCTATGCAAAAGGGAGTGATGTCAAAAGAGCATTCTATGCCAAACAACCTATGATCGTACTTCTGTACAAGGAAGCTTATTTTAACACTAACAAGTTTGACCCATCTTTGCCTAGTGTTGTTGTTGCTCTATTGCAGGAATTTGAAGATGTATTCCCTGATGATGTTCCAAGTGGATTGCCACCTAATAGAGGAATTGAGCATCAAATTGATTTCATCCCAGGTGCATCCATCCCTAACCGGCCGGCATGTAAGAGTAATCCTGAGGAGACGAAGGAGCTTCAAAGGCAGGTTGAGGAGCTTATTTCCAAAGGATATGTGAGGGAAAGCATGAGTCCATGTGCTGTTCCTGTCCTACTTGTACCCAAGAAAGATGGGACTTGGAGGATGTGTGTTGATTGTCGAGCAATCAACAAAATCACTGTAAAGTATCGTCACCCCATACCTAGATTAGATGACATGTTGGATGAATTGCATGGTTCCTGTGTCTTTTCTAAGATTGATTTGAAAAGCAGATATCATCATATTAGGATGAGAGAGGGAGATGAGTGGAAAACAGCTTTCAAAACTAAGTACGGTCTGTATGAATGGCTTGTTATGCCATTTGGTCTCACTAATGCACCAAGCACTTTTATGCGATTAATGAATCATGTTTTGCGTCCATTCATTGGTAAATTTGTGGTTGTCTATTTTGATGATATTTTGGTCTATAGTAAAACCCTAGAAGAGCATCTTGATCATTTACGTTCTATTGTAAGTGTTTTACGTTCTCAAAAATTGTATGCTAACTTAAGGAAATGTTCCTTTTGTACTAATCAGATCACATTTCTTGGCTATGTGGTGAGTTCTAAAGGTGTTGAGGTTGACGAGGAAAAAGTTAAGGCAATTCGTGATTGGCCTACACCTAAGTCAATTAGTGATGTGCGTAGCTTTCATGGTCTAGCTAGTTTCTATAGACGCTTTGTTAGGGACTTTAGCACCATTGCTGCACCACTCACTGAGCTTATCAAAAAGAACACGAGTTTTAGGTGGGGTAATGACCAAGACAAGGCTTTTAATTGCATAAAGGAAAAATTAAGTTCTGCACCCCTACTTGCTTTACCTAACTTTGAAAAAGCTTTCGAGATTGAGTGTGATGCATCAGGTATTGGCATTGGAGCTGTTTTGATGCAGGAAAGGCGCCCAATTGCTTACTTCAGTGAAAAGCTAAGTGGAGCAAGCCTTAATTATCCTACTTATGATAAAGAGATGTATGCATTGGTACGGGCTTTGGAGACATGGCAACATTACCTTTGGCCCAAGGAGTTTGTCATCCATACTGACCATGAATCGTTGAAGCACTTGAAGGGACAAGGAAAGTTGAACAAAAGACAACTTTCAGTGAAATAGAAAACAAGGGTTTCTCCTTCGGTTCTTTTGAGAACTAAAGAACTTATCAAGAGGTTTTCTTCTTGTGGCGTTCAAACCGACTTATCACTCCCAATTCCTTCCTCTTCTGGAGTGTGGCGTCTATATCCATCTTGAATACTCTAGATTCGTGTTCCTTCGAATATTCGGTCTAGGGTTTGTGTTATTAAACTCTGATTTAGCTTTCCTGGTTGTTATTTGATTCATTGTGTGCGTTGAGTCCCTAAGCCACGTCTTTTTGGGGTTTTCCGCATTAACAAATCTCCTTCTCATCAAAGTCTTTAACTCATTCCAAGTTTCTACGGTTCTCTCAAAATTTCTTCTCCGAGTGGTAACTTGCTGGTCGCACCATACTACAGCATAATCAGTGCACTCTGCCACAGCTAACTTCACCTTCTTCTCCTCAGAGAAGTTGTGGCACTCATATATTAATTCTACCCTTCGTTCCTAATCCAAATAGACATCAGGGTCAGCTTTCCCTTGGAAAGAAGGTATTGTCATTTTAATACTACTAAGATTTTTGTCTACTCCTTCCTCTACTTTATTTCTGTTATCCCAACCTCCATTGTACCTATCATGAACATTTCCATTGCCTCTTACTCCTCTACCATTCCTATTACCACATCCTCCTCTAAAACCACCTCTGAAGTTTCTACTAACATTATCACCATCATCACAATAATCATCACCATCTTCACCAAAGTCATGCTCAAATTGCTCCTTCGTGATCCTCCCAGCTGGCCTCTTAGGGTTGACACTTGATTCCCCTTCTATTTTATCCATCCTGTCTCGAACTTCCCAAAACATTTGGTCAATCCTATCAAACTTCTGCTCTAAGGATTTCATAAGCAATTTGAAATCTGGAACAACTACTTCCTCTTCTCCATGTGGGAAACTACCTTCTTTGGCATTGGACATTGTGTATACCAGATTGTTAGTAAAGAAAGAATATACCTCACAAAACTCACTCCCTTGTGTGTTTGCTCTCCTCAACCCTCGTGTTTCACACAATGAATTGCAAGACTCTATGAGCTATTTCAATAGTTCCAAGCAAACTAAATTCAAAACAAACAAAACTTGAATATATCAATCTTAGACCTACCTCTTCAGAGAAGTGACACAGCCAAAAAAGATGGGCAATAAAGCAAACATAATGACAAGGAACTCAATAGTATGAGCAGTGCAATCGGACAACAATCAGTTTCAAATATAATTGAGTAAATGACCAATTGAGCAATGAACCCGTTTTTTTTTTTTTTTTTTTTAGTTTACTAAAGGGTATTTCTGTAGAAGAAACAAATATCAAAAGAGAAACCCACGAAATACACGATTTTTGTTTTTTCTTTTGTTTTCTTTTTGTGTTTTTCTGTTTCTCTTTTTGATTATTCAATCAACAATGAACAATACACGAAAGAGATGATAACAAAAGTATAACTAACCTGAGTTAGAGCCCAGGCTCTGATACCAAATGATATGAACTCCGATTATTTGTAAACGGAACCCAACACTAATGTTGGTATAGGATCGTTCTAACAAAGGTTAAGGGATTTTGGAGTTCTGACCCAATGATTATAAACAACCAAGAACCAGAACTATAAGATTCAGACGCCACTCCCAACAACAAAACATTGAAGAAGATAAGTCTATTGAACCAACACACTCAAGTATGAAAGTTCAGAATTAGTTCTCAAAAAACCGGAGAAAAATAGCTCATACATTCATCATATCTCGTCCTCCCTTGCAGCCACCCTTTTTATATGCTAACCGCCCTAAAACCCTAGCTAATAAGATGGGTTTATTAAGGAAATTCGTCCAATCTGCCAGCCAGCCCTTTTTATATGCTGATAAGATGGGCTTATTAAGGAAATTCGTCTAATCTGCCAGCCACCTCTTCTTATATGTTAATAAGATGGGCTTATTAAGGAATTTCATCCCACCCACTAAATAATAATAAAAATCCATGAAAATAACTCATTTAAATGCCCAAACATGGGCTCCCAAATCCAACTTCCTTCCCAAGGTCATGGTTCTCGAATTCCTCCACAGATGACACATTTGCAAGCCTTGGCGAAGCCTCCATCATCCTTAACTCGTACATGGCAATTTCCTGATAGTAAATGTCGCACAACAAGTTGTTGAGAGCTTCCTTTATTTTCTTGGACCTTGCCCTTGTCATTGGTCCTCCAAGGTTTTGCAAAGCATCAACTCCCTTGCTGTTTTCAGCTGGTACAATATGGCTTCCATCATGATGAAACTTTATTGAGGTTTAACAAAAGAATAACCTTGGCGCAATGTGCAAAGGAACAAGAACTTAAGGTATAATCCTATAACTACTGTTCAAAGTATGATGAACCAAAGGGGAAAGGAAGGATATTAGCATTACAATCTAGAAAGAAGAGATTTGGTAGTAATGAGCAAGTTGGAATGCAAGAAAACGTAATAAGAGGCATCTAAGAAGAAAAGCTAAGGAAAAAACTCTAATGTTGATATGTAAACCTGATTTAAAGCCCAAAGCTATCATAGCACCTAATGTTAGACACAAAGAATGCAATAAAACCCATAATCAAAAGGTGGAATTGAAGATCCCAAGAAACATAGTTGAGGCTTACCAAAAGGAAAACCGTGGCCTAATGTTGAAGAAAAGAAGAACATAAGGTATAATCCTATGCTGACTATTCACACCATCATGAACCAAAGGTGAAAGGAAACATATTGGCATTAAAATCTAGAAAGAAAAGATTTCTTAGTAATGAGCATAGTTGGAATTCAACAAAATGCAATAAGAGGCAACTAAGAAAGAAAAGTAGACAAAAAAACTCTAATTTTGATAAGCAAACTTGATTTAAAGCCCAAAGCTCTTATAGTACCCAATGGTAAGCACAAAGAATGAAATGAAATCCATAATGAAAAGGAGGAATTGAAGACCCCAAAAAACATAGTTGAGGTTCAACAAAAGTGAATCCTTGGCCCAATGTTGAAGGAAACGAGAACTCAATGTATAATCCTTTATCAATTGTTCGAACCATCATGAACCAAAGATGAAAGGTAAGATATTAACTTTATAATCTAGAAAGAAGAGATTTGGTAGTAATGAGCGAGTTGGAATGCCAAAAAATGTAACTTGAGACAGCTAAGGAGAAAAACTAGAGAAAAAACTCCAATTTTGATAAGCAAACTTGATTTAAAGACCAAAGCTCCCATAACACCAATGTTAAACACAAAGAATGCCATGAGATGCACAATCAAAAGAAGGAATTGAAGACCACAAGAAACATAATTCAGGTCTAACAAAAGTAAAACCTTGGCCTAACGCTGAAGGAAACAAGAACCTAAGGTATAATCCTATACCTACTGTTCAAACCATCATGAACCAAAGGTAAAAGGAAAGATATTGGCATTACAATCCAGAAAGAAGATATTCGGTAGTAATGAGCCAAGTTGGAATGCAAGAAAATGCAGGAAGAGGGAGCTAAGAAGAAAAACAAGGGAAAGAACACCAATTTTGATAAGCAAACCTGATTTAAAGCCCAAAACTCTCATAACACTCAATGTTAAACATAAAGAATGCAATGCAACCCACAATCAAAAGGAGGAATTAAAGACGTAAAGAAACATAATTCAGGTTTAAGAAAAGCAAAACCATGGCCCAATGCTCGAAGGAACAATAACTTAAGGTATAATCCTATACTCATTGTTGAAAGCATCATGAACCATAGGTGAAAGTAAGAATATTGGGATTACAATCTAGAAAGAAGAGATTTAGTTGTAATGAGGTGAGTTGGAATGCAACACAATGTAATAAAAGGAGGCTAAGAAGAAAAACTAGAGAAAAAACTCAAATTTTGATAAGTAAACTTGATTTAGAGCCCAAAGCTCTCATAACACCTAATGTTAAACACAATGCAATAAATCTCACAATAAAAAGGAGGGATTGAAGACCCTAAGAAACATAACATAGGTTTGACAAAAAAAAAAAAAAACCATGGCCTAATGCTCAAAGGAACAAGAACTTAAGGTATAATTCTATAACCACTGTTCAAAGTATCATGAACCAATGGTGAAAGGAAGGATATTGACATTACAATCTAGAAAGAAGAGATTTGGTAGTAATGAGCTGAGTTGGAAGGCAACAAAACATAATAAAAGGTAGCTAAGATGTTGAACTGGAGAAAAAACTCCAATTTTGATAAGCAAACCTGATTTAAACCCCAAACCTCTCTTAGCACCCAATGTTAAACATGAAGAACGCAATGAATCCCACAATGAAAAGAAGGAATTGAAGACCCTAAGAAACATAGTTGAGAACAAGAATAAAACCTTGGCCTAATGTTGAAAGGAATAAGAACCTAAGGTATAATCCTATACCCATTGTTCAAAGCATCAAGAACCGAAGGTGAAAGGAAGGATTTGGCATTATAATCTAAAAAGAAGTGATTTGGTAGTAATGAGGCAAGTTGGAATGCAACAAAATGTAATAAGAGACACCTTGGCCTAATTTTGTTAAGCAAACTTGATTTAGAGCCTAAAGCTCTCTTAGCACCCAATGTTGATTAGAAAGAATGCATTGAAACCCACAATGAAAAGAAGGGATTGAAGACCCCAAGAAACATGGTTGAGGTTTAAAAAAAGAAAAACCTTGGCCCAATGCTCAAAGGAATAAGAATGTAAGGCATAATCCTATACCCACTATTCAAAGCATCATGAATAAAAGGTGGAAGGAAGGATATTGGCATTACAATCTAGAAAGAAGAGATTTGGTAGTAATGAGTGAGTTGGAAGGCAACAAAATGTGATAAAAGGCAGCTAAAAAGAAAAACTAGACAGACATCTCCAATTTTGATAAGTAAACCTAATTTAAAGCCCAAATCTCTCATTACACCTAATGTTAAACACAAAGAATGCAAGGACACACATAATGGAAAGAAGGAATTGGCGACGCCAAGAAACATAGTTGAGGTTTAACAAAAGTAAAACCTTGGCCTAATGCTGAAGGGAATAAGAATGTAAGGTATAATCTTATACCCATTATTCAAAGCATCATGAATCAAAGGCAAAGGGACGGATATTGGCATTACAATCTTGAAAGATGAGATTTGGTAGTAATGAAAGAGTTGGAATGCAACAAAACGTAATAAAAGGTAGCTGGGAAGAAAAACTAGAGAAAAACTCCAATTTTGATATGCGAACTTGATTTAAAGCCCAAAGCTCTCATAACACCCAATGTTAAAAACAAAAAATGTAATGAAACCCACAATCAAAAGGAGGAATTAAAGGACTTAGGAAACATAATTTAGGTTTAACAAAAGTAAAACCTTGGCCTAATGCTCAAAGGAAAAAGAACTTAATGTATAATCCTATAACCACTGTTCAAAGCATCATGAACAAATGGTAAAAAGAAGGATATATGCATTAAAATTTGAAAAAAAAAAGGACTTGGTAGTAATGAGGCGAGTTGGAATGCAACAAAATGTAATATAAGGTAGCTAAGAAGTATAATTGAAGAAAAAACTCCAATTTTGATAAGCAAACTTGATTTAAAGCACAAACCTCTCATAGCACCCAATGTTAAACACATAGAATGCAATGAAACCCACAATCAAAAGGAAGAATTGAAGACCCCAAGAAACATAATAGAGGTTTAACAAAAGAAAAACCTTGGCCCAATGCTCAAAGGAACAAGAACTTTAGGTATAATCCTATAACCATTGTTCAAAGTATCAGGAACCAATGGTGAAAGGAAGAATATTGGCATTACAATCTAGAAAGAAGAGATTTGGTAGTAATGAGCTGAGTTGGAATGCAACAAAACGTAATAAGAGGTAGCTAAGAAGAAGAACTAGAGAAAAAACTCCAATTTCAATAAGCAAAGCATATTTGAAGCCTAAAGCTCTGATAACTCCAATGTTAAACACAAAGAATACAATGAAACCCATAATCAAAAGGAGGAATTGAAGACCCCAAGAAACATAGTTGAGGTTTAACAAAAGTAAAACCTTAGCTTGATACTCAAAGGAAGAACTTAAGGTATAATTCTATACCCACTATTGAAATCATCATGAACCAAGGGTGAAAGGAAGGATATTGACATTACAATCTAGAAAGATGAGATTTGGTAGTAATGAGTCCAGTTGGAATGAAAAAAAACATATGCAAAAAAACATAATAAGAGGCAATTAAGAAGTAGAACGAAAGAAAAAACTCCAATTTTGATAACCAAACTTGATTACAATCAAGTAGTTGCCTCTTATTATGTTTTGTAATAAGAGGTGGCTAAGAAGAAAAACTAGAGAAAATACTCCAATTTTGATGAGCAATCTTACTTTAAAGGTCAAAGTTCTCATAGCACCTAATGTTAAATACAAAGAATAAGATGAAACCCACAATGAAGAGAGGGAGTTGAACACCCTGAGAAACATATTTGAGCTTGAACAAAAGTAAAACCTTGGCCCAATGCCTAAAGGAAGAAGAACTTCAGGTATAATCCTATGCCCATAGTTCATAGCATTATGAACCAAAGGTTTGAGGAAGGATATTGGCATTACAATCTTAAAAGATGAGATTTGGTAGTAATGAGGTGAGTTGGAATGCAACAAAACTTTATAAGAGGTGACTAAGAAAAAGAATAAGAGAAAAGACTCTAATTTTGAGAAGCGGTCCTCATTTAAAGCCCAATGTTAAACACTAAGAATGCAATGAAAGCCATAATCAAAAGAAGGAATTGAAGACGCCAAGAAACATAATTAAGGTTTAACAAAGTAAAACCTTGGCCTAATACTTAAAGGAACAAGAACTTATGGTAGAGCATTATGAACCTATGGTGAAAGGAAGGATATTGACATTACAATCTAGAAAGATGAGAGTTGGTAGTAATGAGGCAAGTTGGAATGCAACAAAACTTAATAAGAGGTGGTTATGAAGAAGAACAAGAGAAGAGACTTTAATTTTGAAAAGCGAACTTTATTAAAAGCCCAATTTTAAACACAAAGAATGCAATTAAACCTATAATCAAAATAAGGAATTGGAGACCCTAAGAAACATAGTTGAGGTTTAACAAAAGTAAAACCTTGGCCCAATTGTTGAAGGGAACAAGAAGTTAAGGTATAATCCTATACTAACTATTCAAACTATCATGAACCAAAGGTGAAAAGAAAGATATTGACATTACAATCTAGAAAGAAGAGATTTGGTAGTAATGAGCTGAGGTGGAATGCGACAAAACGTAATAAGAGGCAGCCAAGAAGAAAAACTAGACAAAAAACAACAATTTTGTTAAGTAAGCCTAATTGAAAGCCCAAAGCTCTCATAGCGCCCAATGTTAAACACAAAGAATGCAATGAAACCTACAATGAAAAGAAGGAATTGAAGACCCCAAGAAACATAGTTGAGGTTTAACAAAAGTAAAACCTTGGCTCAATGCTGAAAGGAATAAGAACATAAGGTATAATCCTATACCCACTATTCAAAGCATAATGAACTAGAGGTGAAAGGAAGGATAGTGGCATTTTAATCTAGAAAAAAGAGATTTGGTAGTAATAAGGTGAGTTAGAATGCAACAAAACGTAATAAAAGGCAGTTAAGAGGTAGAACTAGAGAAAAAACTCCAATTTTGATTACCAAACCTTATTACAATTGAGTAGCTGCCTCTTATTACATTTTGTAATAAGAGGCGACTAAGAAGAAAAACTAGAGAAAATACTCCAATTTTGCTAAGCAATCCTACTTTAAAGGCCAAGGTTTTCATAGCACCTAATGTTAAATACAAAGAATTATATGAAACCCATAATGAAAAGAGGGAGTTGAACACCTTGGGAAACATATTTGAGTTTTCACAAAAGTAAGACCTTGGCCTAATGCCCAAAGGGAGACGAACTTCAGGTATAATCCTATACCCACAATTCAAAGCATCATGAACCAAAGGTTTGAGGAAGGATATTGGCATTACAATCTAGAAAGATGAGATTTGGTAGTAATGAGGTGAGTTGGAATGCAACAAAACTTAATAAGAGGCAGCTAAGAAGAAGAACAAGTGAAAAGACTCCAATTTTGAGAAGCGAACCTCATTTAAAGCCCAATGTTAAATACAAAGAATGCAATTAAACCCATAATCAAAAGAAGGAATTGAAGACCCCAAGAAAGATAGTGGAGGTTTAAGAAAGGTTTAACAAAAGTAAAACCTTGGCCCAATGCTCAAAGGAATAAGAACTTAAGGTATAATCTTATGCCGACTGTCCAAGGCATCATGAACCAAAGGTGAAAGGAAGTATATTTGTATTACAATCTAGAAAGAAATAATTTGGTATTAATGAGTCGAGTTGGAATGCAACAAAACATAATAAGAGGCAGCCAAGAAGTAGAACTAGAGAAAAAATTCCAATTTTGATAAGCAAAGCTATTGGCTCTCTTAACACCCAATGTTAAATACAAAGAATGCAATGAAAACCATAATCAAAAGACATAGTTGAGGTCTAACAAAAGTAAACCCTTGGCCCAATATTGAAATGAAGAAGAACTTAAGGTATAATCCTATATCAACTACTCAAAGCATCATGAACCAAAGGTGAAAAGAAGGATATTGGCATTACAATATAGAAAAAAGAGATTATTGATGGTCAGAGTTGCACTAATGTTGCCAACACAACTTTGGTTGAGAAGCTAGATTTACCTACTATGAAGCATCGTAGGTCATATAAACTTCAATGGTTGAATGAGAGTGGTGAAGTCAAGGTAAATAAGCAAGTGCTCATATCATGTTCTATCGCAAGGTATCATGATGTTGTACCTATGCATGTGGGCCATATTCTATTAGGAAGACCATGACAATTTGATAGGCGAGTTATGCATGATGGCTTCAAGAATTGATATTTCTTTATACTGAATGAAAAACCCGTCACTCTTGTACCATTATTACCTCAACAAGCTTATGAGGATTAATTAAGGATTAAAAATGAGAGTGAACAGAAAAGAGAGATTGATAAAAGAGAAAAGAGAGGAGAAAATGTGAGGACACAAGAGAAAGAGAAGAAAAGAGAAAGTTTCTATGCAAAAGAGAGTGATGTCAAAAGAGTAATCTATGCCAAATAGCCTATGATTGTACTTTTTTACAAAGAGGCTTATTTTAACACTAACAAGTTTGACCCATCTTTGCCTAGTGTTGTTGCTCTATTGCAGGAATTTGAAGATGTATTCCTTGACAATTTCCCAAATGGATTGCTACTTAATAGAGGGACTAAGCATTATATTGATTTCATCCCAGATGCATCCATGCCTAACCGGTCAACATATAAGAGTAATCTTGAGGAGACAAAGGAGCTTCAAAGGTAGGTTGAGAAACTTATATCCAAAGGATATATAAGGGAAAGCATGAGTCCATGCGTTGTTCCTGTCCTACTTGTACCTAAGAAAGATGGGACTTGGAGGGTGTGTGTTGATTGTTGAGAAATCAACAAAATCACTATAAAGTATCGTCACCCATATCTAGATTAGATGACATGTTGGATGAATTGCATGGTTCATGTGTCTTTTCTAAGATTGATTTGAAAAGTGGATATCATTAGATTAGAATGAGAGAGGGAGATGAGTGGAAAACAACTTTCAAAACTAAGTACGGTTTGTATGAATGGCTTGTTATGCCATTTGATCTCACTAATGCATCAAGCACTTTTATGGGACTAATGAATCATGTTTTGCATCCATTCATTGTTAAATTTGTGGATATGTATTTTAATGATATTTTGGTCTATAGTAAAACCCTAGAAGAGCATCTTGATCATTTACATTCTATTGTAAGTGTTTTACCTTCTATGAAATTGTATGCTAACTTAAAGAAATGTTCCTTTTCTACTAATAAGATCACATTTCTTGGCTATGTTGTGAGTTTTAAAGGTGTTGAGGTTGACAAGGAAAAAGTTAAGGCAATTCGTGATTGGCCTACACCTAAGTCAGTTAGTGATATGTATAGCTTTCATGGTCTAACTAGTTTCTATAAACGCTTTGTTAGGGACTTTAGCACCATTACTGCACCATTTACTAAACTTATTAAAAAGAACACGAGTTTTAGGTGGGGTAGTGACCATGACAAGGCTTTCAATTGCATCAAGGAAAAATTAGGTTTTGCACCCCTACTTAACTTTGCAAAAGCTTTCGAGATTGAGTGTGATGCTTCAGGTATTGACATTGGAGCTATTTTGATACAGGAAAGGTGCCCAATTGCTTACCTTAGTCAAAAGCTAAGCGGAGCAAGCCTTGATTATCCTACTTATGATAAAAAGACATGGTAACATTACCTTTGGCCCAAGGAGTTTGTCATCCATACTGACCATGAATTGTTGAAGCACTTGAGGGGACAAGGAAAGTTGAACAAAAGACATGCCAAGTGGATTGAATTCATTGAGACTTTTCCCTACATCATCAAATATAAATAAGGTAAGGAAAATGTGGTAGCTGATGCATTATCTTGCAGGTATGCCCTTATCTCTACACTTACTGCAAACTTATTAAGATTTAAAGATATTAAAGATTTATATGTGAATGATCTAGACTTTGCTAAAG
Organism: Bruguiera hainesii; assembly: GCA_023213295.1. Lineage (NCBI taxonomy): Eukaryota > Viridiplantae > Streptophyta > Magnoliopsida > Malpighiales > Rhizophoraceae > Bruguiera > Bruguiera hainesii. The sequence continues at coordinate 18,583 of JAHOYR010004581.1, forward strand.
TGTATGCAGCATGTGAGAAGTCAGCCTTTGAGAAGTTTTATAGGCATAAGGGTTTCTTATTTAGGGAAAATTGTTTATGTATGCCTATGAGTTTTTTAAGGGAGTTGGTTATATGAGAAGCTCATGAGGGTGGTCTAATGGGTCATTTCGGAGTTAGGAAAACCCTAGATGTCCTAAATGAACATTTCTTTTGGTCATGCATGAAACGAGATGTTGAGAGGATATGTGAGAAATGCATAACATGCAAACAGGCTAAATCTAGAGTTTTACCCCATGGCTTGTATACCCCATTACCTATACCTTGCCATCCTTGGGTTGATTTATCTATGGACTTTGTATTAGGATTGCCACAAACAAAAAGGGGTAAGGATTTTGTATTTGTTGTTATTGATAGATTTTCAAAGATGGCACACTTCATCCCATGCCATAAAACTGATGATGCAAACAATGTGGCTGACTTATTCTTTAGAGAAGTAGTACGTTTGCATGGCATGCCACAAAGCATTGTTTCAGATTAGGATACAAAATTTTTATGCTACTTTTGGAAGACTTTGTGGGGTAAGTTAGGTACTAAGCTATTGTTTTCAACTACTTGTCATCCACAAACTGATGCGCAGACTGAGGTGGTTAATCGAACTCTGTCTACTCTTTTATGTGCTATTATTCAAACAAATTTGAAAATATGGGAAGATTGTTTACCACATGTTGAGTTTGCATATAATAGGAGTGTTCATTCTACTACTAATTACTCTCTATTTGAAATTGTATATGGTTTTAATCTTTTGAGTCCTTTGGATTTTGTGCCTATACTTGTCAATGAGCATGCCAACTTAGATGGTGAATGCAAGGCAGATATGATAAAAAAATTGCATGAGAAGGTGTGGCAACATATTAAAAAATGAACTTAGCAATACGCATCCCATGTCAACAAGGGACGAAAAAAGATGGTATTTGAACTTAGTGATTGGGTTTAGGTGTATAAGTGCAAGGAACGATTCCTAACTTAGAGGCGTTCAAAGCTACAACCTAAAGGAGATGGTGCCTTCTAAGTTGTAACACGAATTAATGACAATACTTATAAGTTAGACCTTCCTAGTGAGTATAATGTGAGTGCAACATTTAATGTTTTTCACCTTTCCCCTTTTGATGTAAGTGATGATTTGAGGGCGAATCCTTTATGGAGGGGGGAATGATGAGAACTGTGGAGATGATGGGTGGAAGGCTTTAATAGATGCAAGAGGTCCATTACACATTCCAGAAGGCCCAATAACATGAGCTAAAGCTTTAATGGATACAAGAGGTCCATTGCACATTCCAGATGACCTAATAACATGAGCTAGAGCCAAAAAGATTAAAGAAGCACTAAATGGGCTGATTGAGGACATTCGAGCCAACCAAGTTTCAAATGGTACGAATTCAAGTTTGAAAGAGAGTCTAGCCCTAATTAATATAATCGAAATACTTAATGGGTCAGACTAAGTAATAACATTCACTCATAAATAGGAGTTTATTGTATGTACTGGAATTTGCCCGAAATTCCTCCAAAATCAGGATTTCTCCTAAGTAGGAATTTGTGCCTCTTTAGGATTGCTATCTTAGCTTATAAATAAGCACCCCTTATAAGCTCTGTAAATTAAAGAAGTTTGAGTGAAATAGAAAGTAAGAGTTTTTTTCCCTTAATTTTTTTGAGAACTAACCAACTTATCAAGAGGTATTTCTTCTTGTGGCATTCCAATTGACTTATCACTCCTAATTTCTCCCTTTTCCGGAGAGTGGCGTCCACATCCTTCTTATATACCCTAAGTTTATGTTCCATCGAATATTAGGTCTAGGGTTTGTGTTATTCAACTCTAATTTAGCTTTCTTGGTTGTTCTTTGATTCATTGTGTGCATTAGGTCCCTAAGCCACATCTTTTTAGGGTTCTCCACACCATATAATCCTATACCCACTATTCAAAGCATCATGAACCTATGGTGAAAGGAAGGATATTGGCATTACAATCTAGAAAGAGAAGATATGGTAGTAATGAACCGAGTTGGAATGCAACAAAAGAACAAGAGAAAAGACTCTAATTTTGAGAAGCAAACCTCATTTAAAGCCTCAAACCTCTCATTGCACCCAAGGTTAAACACAAAAAATTCAATGAACCCCATAATCAAAAGAAGGAATTAAAGATTTGGTAGTAATGAACCAAGTTGGAATGCGACAAAACATTATAAGAGGCAACTAATGATGCGGAAAATCCAAAAAAAAAAAAAATGTGGTTTAGGGACCCAACACACACAAGGAATCAAAGAACGACTAGGAAAGCTAAATCAGAGTTTAATAATACAAACCCTACATCTAATATTTGAAGGAACATGAACCTAGGGTATTTAAGAAGGATATGCCTGTCACACACCAAAACAGAAAGGAATTGGGAGTGATAAGTCAATTTAAACACCATAAAAAGAAATAATTCTTGATAAGTTCTTAAGTCCTCAAAAGAACTGAGGGAGAAAAACTCTTGCTTTCTATTTCACTTAAAGTTGTCTAATTTTTAGAGCTTACAAGGGGTACCTATTTATAAGCTAAGATAGCAATCTTAAAGAGGCACAAATTCCTACTTAGGACAATTCCTTATTTAGGAGGAATTCCTATTCGGGTATAAATTCTTACACAGAAAATAAACTCTTAATTTGGAGTGACTAATGTTACTTAGTCCTAATACTTTAAGTACTCCAATGATATTAATAAGGTTTGGACTATCTTTCAAGCTTGAATTCGCACCAGTTGATGCTTGGTTGGTCTAAATGTCCTTAATCATCCCATTTAGTTATTGTTTCATCTTTTTGGCTCCAGCCGATGTTATTGGGTCTTTTGGAATGTGCAATGGACCTCTTGCATCCATTGAAGTTGTAGTTTGTGTTATTGGGCCTTTTGGAACGTGCAATGGACCTCCTGCATCCATTGAAGCCTTCCACCCATTATTCCTATGGTTTCATCTGTTAAGAAGAACTAGAGAAAAAACTCCTATTTTGATAAGCAAACCTGATTTAAAGCTCAAAACTCTTATAGCACCTAATGTTAAACATAAAGAATGCAATGAAACCCACAATCAAAAGGTGGAATCAAAGACCCTGAGAAACATAATTCATGTTTAACAAAAGTAAAACCTTGGCCTAATGCTCAAAGGAACAAAAACTTATGGTATAATCCTATACCCATTGTTGAAAGCATCATGAACCAAAGGTAAAAGAAAGGATATTGGCATTACAATTTAGAAAGAAGAGCTAACAAAATGAAATAAATGGCAATTAAGAAGAAGAACTAGAGAAAAAACTCCAATTTTGATGAGCAAACCTAATTTAAGGGCCAAAGCTCTCATAGCACCCAATGTTAAACAGAAAGAATAAGATGAAACCCATAATGAAAAGAGGGGATCGAAACCCCAAAGAAACATAATTGAGGTTTAACAACCCTTGGCCCAATGCTGAAAGGAACAAGAACTTAAGGTATAATCCTATACCAACAGCTTAAAGCGTCACAAATCAAAGGTGAAAAGAAGGATATTAGCATTACAATTTTAAAGGAAGAGATTTGGTAGTAATGAGCCAAGTTGAAATGCAAGAAAACATCATAAGAGGCAGCTAAGACGAAAAACTAAAGAAAAAACTCCAATTTTGATGAACAATCCTAATTTAAAGGCCAAAGCTCTCATAGCTACCAATGTTAAACAAAAAGAATAAGATGAAACCTATAATGAAAAGAGAGAATTGAACACCCTAGGAAACATATTTGAGATTTAACAAAAGTAAAACCTTTGTCCAATGCACAAGGGAAAAAGAACTTAAGGCATAATCCTATACCCATTGATCAAAGCATCATGAACCAAAGGAGAGAGGAAGGATATTGAGATTACAATTTAGAAAGATGGGATTTGGTTATAATGATGCGAGTTAGAATGTAACATAATGAAATAAGAGGCAGCTAAGAAGAAGAACTAGAGAAAAGACTCCAATTTTGATGAGCAGACCTGATTTAAAGGCCAAAGCTCTCATAGCACCTAATGTTAAACACAAAGAATAAGATGAAACCCACAATGAAAAAAAGGAATTAAAGACCCCAAGAAACATAGTTGAGGTTTAACAAAAGTAAAACCTTGGCCTAATGCTGAAAGAAAGAAGAACTTAAGCTATAATCATATACCCAATGTTTAAAACATCTTGAACCAAAGGTGAAATGAAGGATATTTGTATTACAATCTAGAAAGAAGAGATTTAGTAGTCATTAGTTGAGTTGGAGTGCAACAAAACGTAATCAGAGCCAGCTATGAAGAAGAACAAGAGAGAAGACTCAAATTTTGAGAAGGAAACCTTATTTAAAGCCCAAAGCTCTTATAACACCCAAACTTAAACACAAAGAATATAATGAAACCCATAATGGAAAGAAGGAATTAAAGACCCTAAGAAACATAATTGAGGTTTAATAAAGTAAAAGAATGGCCAAATGCTTAAAGGAACAAGAACTTAAGGTATAATCCTATACCCACTATTCAAATTATCATGAACCAAAGGTGGAGGGAAGGATATTGGCACTACAATCTAGAAAAGAAGAGATTTGGTAGTAATGAGTTGAGTTGGAATGCAACAAAATATAATAAGAGGCAGTTATGAAGAAAAACTAGAGAAAAAACTCCAATTTTGATCAGCAAACTTAATTTTAAAGCCAAAACTCTCATAGCACCTATAGTTAAGTACAAAGAATGCAATGAAACTCACAATCAAATGAAGGAATTGAAGACCTCATTAAACATAAATGATGCTTAACAAAAGTAAAATTGTGACCCAATGCACAAAGGAACAAGAACTTAAGGTGTAATCCTATACCCACAGCTTAAAGCATCTTAAACCAAAGGTGAAAGGAAGGATATTGACATTACAATTTAGAGTGAAGAGATTTGGTAGTAAAGAGCCAATTAGGAATGCAACAAAATGAAATAAGAGGTAGCTAAGTAGAAGAATAAGAGAAAAAAACCCCAATTTTCATAAGCAACCTTTATTTAAAACCCAAAGCTCTCATAGCACCCAATGTTAAACACAAAGAATGCAATGAAACCCATAATCAAAAGAAGGAATAGAAGACCCCAACAAAGATAATTGAGGATTAACAAAAGTAAAACCTTAGCCCAATGCTCAAAGGAACAAGAACTTAAGGTATAATCCCATACCTACAACTTAAAGCATCATGAACGAAAGGGGAAAGGAAGGATATTGGCATTACAATCTAGCAGGAAGAGATTCGGTAGTAATGAGATGAGTTGGAATGCAACAAAACGTAATAAGAGGCAGCCAATAAGTAGAACTAGAGTAAAAACTCCAATTTTGATAAGCAAACCTGATTTAAAACCCAAAGCTCTCATAACACCCAATGTTAAACACAAAGAATGCAAGGAAACCCATAATCAAAAGATGAAATTGAAGACCCCAAGAAAGATAATTGAAAACTTTAGGCCAATACTTAAAAGTACAAAAACTTAAGGTATAATCCTATACCCATAGCTCCAAGCTTCATGAACCAAAGGTGAAAGGAAGATTATTGACATTATAATCTAGAAATAAGAGATTTGGTAGAAATGAGGCAAGTTGGAATGCAACGAAACATAATAAGTGGCAGCTAAAATTAAAAACTAGGAAAAAAACTCCAATTTTGAGAAGTAAACTTGATTTAAAGCCAAAACTCTCATAGTACCCAATGTTAAACACAAAAAATGCAATGAAACCCACAATGAAATAAAGGAATTGAAGACCCCATGAAACATAAAAGATATTTAACAAAAGTCAAACCTTGGCCCAATGCTCAAAGGAACAAGAACTTAAGGTATAATCCTATACCCGTAGCTCAAAGCATCATGAACCAAAGGTGAAAGGAAGAATATTGGCATTACAATCTAGAAAGAAGAGATTTGGTAGTAATACGCCAAGTTGGAGTACAACAAAATGAAATAAAAGGCAACTAAGAAGAAGAACTAGGAAGAAAACTTTAATTTTGAGAAGCAAACCTAATTTAAAGCCCAAAACTCTCATAACACCCAATGTTAAACACAAATAATGCAATGAAACCCACAACGAAAACAAGGAATTGAAGACCCTAAGAAACATAAATGATGTTTAACAAAAGTCAAAACTTGGCCCAATGCGCAAAGGAATAAGAACTTAAGGTATAATTCTATATCGATTATTCAAAGCATCTTGAACTAATGGTGAAAGGAAGGATATTGGCATTATAATCTAGAAAGAAGAGATTTGGTATTAATGAGCCGAGTTGGAATGAACCAAATGTAGTAAGAGGCAGCTAAGAAGAACAACGAGAGAAAAATCCCCAATTTTGATAAGCAAGCCAGATTTAAAGCCCAATGCTCTTATAGTTGCCAACATTAAACATAAAGAATGCAATGAAACCCATAATCCAAAGAAGGAATTGAAGACCCTAATAAAGATAATTGAGTTTTAACAAAAGTAAAACTTTGGCCTAATGTTGAAAGGAACAAGAACTTAAGGTATAATCTTATACCCACTATTCAAAGAATCATAAACCAATGGTGAAAGGAAAGATATTCACATTACAATCTAGAAAGAAGAGATTTGGAAGTAATGACCCAAGTTGGAATACCACCAAATGTAATAAGAGGCAGGTAAGAAAAAAAATTAGAAAAAAAACTCTAAATTTGACAAGCAAACCGGATTTAAAAGACCAAAACTCTCATAACACCCAATGTTAAACACAAAGAATGCAATGAAACCCCAATCAATAGAAGGAATTGAAGACCCCAACAAACATAATTTACGTCTAACAAAGGTAAAACCTTGCCCCAATGCTGAAAGGAATAAGAACTAAAGGTATAATTCTATACCAACTGTTCAAAGTGTGATGAACCAAAGGTGAAAGGAAGGATATTGGCATTACAATCTAAAAAGAAGAGATTTGGGAGTAATAAGCAGAGTTGGAATGCAACAAAACATAATAAGAGGCAACCAAGAAGATGAACTAGAGATAAAAAAAAAAAAAAACAACCCAAATTTTGATAAGCAAACCAGATTTAAAGCCCAAAGCTCTCATACCACTCAATGTTAAATACAAAGAATGCATTGAAACTCATAATCAAAAGAAGGAATTGAATACCCTAAGAAATATAAGTGATGTTTAACAAAAATAAAACCATGGTCCAATGCTCAAAGGAACCAGAACTTAAGGTAAAATCCTATACCCAAATCTTAAAGCATCATGAACCAAAAGTGAAAGGAAGGATATTGGCATTACAATCTCGATAGAAGAGAGTTGGTAGTAAAAAGCCAAGTAGGAATGCAACAAAATGAAATAAGAGTCAGCTAAGAAAAAGAACAAGAGAAAAAACCCCAATTTTGATAAGCAAACCTGATTAGAAGCCCAAAGCTCTTATAGCACCCAATGTTAAACACAAAAAATGCAAGGAAGCCCACAATCAAGCGAAGGTATTGAAGTCCGTATGAAATATAATTGATGTTAACCTTGGCCCAATGCTTAAATGAACAACAACTTAAGGTATAATCCTATACCCACGACTCAAAGCATCATAGCACCCAATGTTAAATACAAAGAATGCAATAAAACCTACAATGAAAAGAAGGAATTGAAGACCCCAAGAAACATAAATGATGTTTAACAAAAGTAAAACCTTGGCTCAATGCTTAAAGGAAGAAGAACTTAAGGTATAATCCTATACCCACTTTTCAGAGCATTATGAACCAAAGGTGAAAGGAAGTATATTGGCATTACAATCTAGAAAGAAGAGATTTGGTAGTAATGAGCTAAGTTGGAATGTAACAAAAAGTAACAAGAGGCAGTTAAGAAGAACAAGAGAAAAAACTCCAATGTTGGCAAGCAAGCTTGATTTAAGGCCCAAAGCACTCATTGCACCCAATCTTGATAACAAAGAATGCAATGAAGCCCATAATGAAAAGAAGGAATTGAAGACCCCAATAAATGTAATTGAGGTTTAAGAAAAGTAAAACCTTCGCCTAATGCTCAAAGGAACAAGAACTTAAGGTATAATCATATACCTATTATTCAAAGCATCATGAACCAAAGGTGAAAGGAAGGATATTGGCATTACAATCTAGAAAGAAGAGATATGGTAGTAATGAGCAGAGTTGGAATGCAACAAAATGAAATAAGAGGCAGCTAAGAAGAAGAACAAGAGAAAAAACCCTAATTTTGATAAGCAAACCTGATTTAAAGCCAAAAGCTCTCAGAGCACCCAATGTTAAACACAAATAATGCAGTAAAACCCATAATCAAAACAAGGAATTGAAGACCACAAGAAATATAATTGACATCTCACAAAAGTAAAACCTTGGCCCAATGCTCAAAGGAGTAAGAACTTAAAGTATAATCCTATATCCACTATTCAAAGCATCATGAACCAGCGGTGAAAGGAAGGATATTGGCATTACAATCTAGAAAGAAGAGATTTGGTAGTAATAGGCTAAGTTGGAATGCAACAAAATGTAATAAGAGACAGCTAAGAAGAAGAAGAACTAGTGAAAAAACTCAAATTTTGATAGGCAAACTAGATTTAAACCCTAAAGCTCTCATTGCACCCAATATTAAACACAAAGAATGCAATGAAAGGAAGGAATTAAAGACCCCAAGAAACATAATTGAGGTTTAACAAAAGTAAAACCTTAGCCGAATGCTCATAGGAACAAGAACATAAAGTATAATCTTATACCTATAGTTCAAACCATCATGAACTAAAGGTGAAACGAAGGATATTGGCTTTACATTCTAAAAATAATAGATTTAGTAGTAATGAGGTGTGTTGGAATAAAATCAAACGTAATAAGAGGTAGCTGAGAAGAAGAACTCGGAAAAACACTCTAATTTTGAGAGGCAAACGTTATTTAAATCCCCAAGCTCTCATAACACCTAATGTTAAACACAAAGAATGCAATGAAATCCATAATGAAAAGAAGGAATTGAAAACCCTAAGAAACACAAATGATGTTTAACAAAGGTAAAACCATGTCCCAATGCTTAACAGAACAAGAACTTAAGGTATAATCCCATACCTACTATTCAAAGCATCATGAACTAAATGCAAAAGGAAGGATATTGGCATTACAATCTAGAAAGAAGAGATGTGGTAGTAATGAGCAAAATTGGAAGGCAACAAAACAAAATATAAGGCAATTAAGAAGAAGAACTGAAGATAAGCAAACTTGATTTAAAGCCCAAAGCTCTTATAGCACGCAACATTAAACACAAAGAATGGAATGAAACCTACAATCAAAAGAAGGAATTGAAGACCCGAAGAAACATAAATGATATTTAACAATGGTAAAACCATGTCCCAATGCTCAAAGGAACAAAAACTTAAGGTATAATCCAATACCCACAGTTCAAAGCATCTTGAATCAATGGTGAAAGGAAAGATATTGGCATTAGAATCTAGAAAAAAGTGATTTGGTATTAATGAGTTGAGTTAGAAAGCAACAAAATGTAGTAAGAGGTAGCTAAGAAGAAGAACAAGAGAAAAAACCCTAGTTTTGGCAAGCAAACCTGATTTAAGGCCCAAAGCACTCATTGCACCCAAAGTCAAACACAAATAATGCAATGAAACCCACAATTAAAAGAAGGAATTGAATATCCCAAGAAACATAATTGAGGTTTAACAAAAGTAAAACCCTAACCCAATGCTCAAAGGAACAAGAACTTAAGGTATAATCCTAAACCCACTATCCAAAGCATCATGAACCAAAGGTGAAAGGGATGATATTGGCATTACAATCTAGAAAGAAGAGATTTGGTAGTAATTAGTTGAGTTAGAATGCAATAAAACGAAATAATAGGCAGCCAAGAAGAAGAACAAGAGAAAAAACACCAATTTTGATAAGCAAACTTGATTAAACCCTAAAGCTCTCATAGCACCTAATGTTAAACACAAAAAGTGTAATGAAACCCACAATTAAAAGAAGGAATGGAAGACCCAAGAAAGATAATTAAGGTTTAACAAAAGTAAAACCTTGCCCCAATGCTTAAATGAATAAGAACTTAAGGTAAAATCCTATTCCCGCTGTTTAAAGCATCTTGAACCAAAGGTGAATAGAAGGATATTGGCATTATAATCTACAAAAAGGGGATTTGGTAGTAATGACACAAGTTGGAATGCAACAAAATGTAATAAGAGGCAACTAGGAGGCAACAAAATCTAATTTTGAGAAGGAAACCTGATTTAAAGCCTAAAACAGTCATAGCACCTAATGGCAAACATAAAGAATGCAATGAAACCCACAACCAAAAGAAGGAATTTAAGACACCAAGAAACATAAGTGATGTTTAACAAAAGTAAAACCTTGGCCTAATGCTCAAAGGAATAGGAACTTAAGATATAATCATAAACCCATTATTCAAAGCATCATGAGCTAATGGTGAAAGGAAGGATATTGGCATTACAATCTAGAAAGAAGAGATTTGGTAGTAATGAGGTGAGTTGGAATGCAACAAAATGTAATAAGATGTAGCCAAGAAGAACTAGGAAAAAAAAACTCCAATTTTGAGAAGCAAACCTAATTTAAAGCCTAAAGCTCTCAAAGCACCCAATGTTAAACACAAAGAATACAATGAAACCCACAATGAAAAGAAGGAATCAAAGATCCCAAGAAACATAAGTGATGTTTAACAACATAAGTGATGTTTAATAAAAGTAAAAGCTTGGCTTAGAGGTCAAAGGAACTAGAACTTAAGGTATAATCCTATGCCAACTGTTCAAAGCATTATGAACCAAAGGTGAAAGGGAAGACATTGGCATTACAATGTAAAAAGAAGGGATTTGGTAGTAATGAGCCAAGTTGGAATGTAACAAAACGAAATAAGAGGTAGTTAAGAAGAAGAACTGTACAAAAAGCCAAAATTTTGATAAGCAAACCTAATTTAAAGACCAAAACTCTCATAGCACCCAATGTTAAAAGCAAAGAATGCAATAGAACCCACAATCAAAAGAAGGAATTGAAGACCCTAAGAAACATAATTGATGTCTCACAAAAGTAAAATCTTGGCCTAATGCTCAAAGGAGCAAGAACTTAAAGTATAATCCTAGACCCACTGTTCAAAGCATCATGAACCAATGGTGAAAGGAAGGATATTGGCATTACAATCTAGAAAGAAGAGATTTGGTAGTAATGAGCTGAGTTGGAATGCAACAAAACGTAGTAAGAGGCAGCTAAGAAGAAGAACTAGAGAAAAAACTCCAATTTTGATAAGCAAACTAGATTTAAAGCCCAAAGTTCTCATTGCACCCAATGTTAAACACAAAAAATGCAATGAAACCCACAAGGAAAAGAAGGAATTGAAGACCCTTAGAAACATGAGTGATGTTTAACAAAAGTAAAACCTTGGCCCATTGCTCAAAAGAACAAGAACATAAATTATAATCTTATAACCACAGCTTAAAGTATCATGAGCCAAAGGAGAAAGGAAGCATATTGGCATTACAATCTAGAAATAAGAGATTTGGTAGTAATGAGCTGAGCTGGAATGCAACAAAACATAATAAGATGTAGCTAAGAAGAAGAACTTGTGAAAAAAAATTCCAATTTAAGAAGCAAAACCTGGTTTAAACTTAAGGCTTTTAAAGCACTCAATGTTAAATAGAAAGAATGCAGTGAAATCCATAATGAAAAGAAGGAATTGAAGACCATAAGAAACATAAAAGATGTATAACAAAAGTAAAACCTTGGCCTAATGCTCAAAGGAATAAGAACTTAAGGATATAATCCTATACCCACTATTCAAAGCATCATGAACTAATGGTAAAAGGAAGGACATTGGCATTGCAATCTAGAAAGAAGAGATTCAGTAGTAATAAGCTGAGTTGGAATGTAACAAAACGAAATAAAAAGTAGCTAAGAAGTAGAGAAAAAACTGCAATTTTGATAAGCAAACCTTATTTGAAGCCTAAATCTCTCATAGCACGCAATGCTAAACATAAAGAATGCAATGTTACCCACAATGAAAAGAAGGAATTGAAGAACCTTGAAAAGAAAATTGACGTTTAACAAAAGTAAAACCTTGGCCTGATACTTAAAGGAATAAGAACTTACGTTGTAATCCTATACCCACTATTCAAAGCACCATGAACCAAAGGTGAAAGGAAGGACATTGGCATTACAATATAGAAAGAAGGGATTCGGTAGTAATGAGCCGAGTTGGAATGCAACATAACAAAATAAGAGGTAGTTAAGAAGAAGAACATGAGAAAAAACCAAGATTTTCATAATTGAACCTAATTTAAAGCCTGAAACTCTCATAGCACCTAATGTTAAACACAAAAAATGCAGTAAAACCCATAATCAAAAGAAGGAATTGAAGTCCTTAAGAAACATAAATGAGCTCTAACAAAAGTAAAACCTTGGCTCGATGCTCAAAGGAACAATAACTTAAGGTATAATCCTATACTGATTGTTCAAAGCATCATGAATGAAAGGTGAAAGGAAGGATATTGGCATTACAATCTAGAATGAAGAGATTTGGTAGTAATGAGTCGAGTTGGAATATGACAAAATGAACTAAGAGGTAGCTAAGAAGAAGAACAAGAGAAAAAACCTTAAATTTGATAAGCAAACCTAATTTAAAGCCTAAACCTCTCAGAGCACCCAATGTTAAACACAAAGAATGCAATGGAACCTATAATGAAAAGAAGGAATTAAAGTCCTCAAGAAACATAAATGATGTTTAACAAAAGTAAAACCTCAGCTTGATGCTCAAAGGAACAAGAACTAACGGTATAATCTTATACTTATAGCTTAAAGCATCATGAACCAATGGTGAATGGAAGCATATTGTCTTTGCAATCTAGAAAGAAGAGATTTAGAAGTCATGCGCCAAGTTGGAATGCAACAAAACGTAATAAGAGCTAGCTAAGAAGAAGAACTAGGAAAAAAAACTCCAATTTTGAGTAGCAAAATTGATTTATAGCACAAAACTCTCATAGCACCCAATGTTAAACACAAAGAATGCAATGGAACCCATAATGAAAAGAAGGAATTTAAGACCCAAGAAAGATAATTAAGGCTTAACAAAAGTAAAACCTTGGCCCGATGCTTAAAGAAACAAGAACTTAAGGTATAATCCTATACCCATTGTTTAAAGCATTATGAACCAAAGGTGAAAGGAAGGATATTTGCATTACAATCTAGAAAGAAGAGATTTGGTAGTAATGAGGCGAGTTGGAATGTGACAAAATGAACTAAGAGGCAGCTAAGAAGAAGAACAAGAGAAAAAACCCCAATTTTGATAAGCAAACCTGATTTAAGGCCCAAACCTCTCAAAGCACCCAATGTTAAATACAAAGAATACAATGAAACCCACAATGAAAAGAAGGAATTGAAGTCCTTAAGAAAAATAAATGATGTTTAGCAAAAGTAAAACCTTGGCCTGATGCTCAAAGGAACAAGAACTTAAGGTATAATCTCATAGCACCCAATATTAAACACAAAGAATGCCAAGAAACCCATAATCAAAAGAAGGAATTAAAGGCTCTAAGAAACATAAATGATGTTAAACAAAAGTAAGACCTTAGCCCAATGCTCAAAGGAAGAAGAAGTTAAAGTGTAATCCTATACCCATAGTTCAAAGCATCATGATCCAATGGTGAAGGGAAGGATATTGGCATTACAATCTAGAAAGAGGAGATTTGGTAGTAATGAGCTGAGTTGGAATGCTACAAAACATAATAAGAGGTAGCTAAGAAGAAGAATGAGAGAATAAACTCGAATTTTGATAAGTGAACTTGATTTAAAGCCCAAAGCTCTTATAACACCCAATATTAAACACAAAGAATGCTAAGAAATCCATAATCAAAAGAAGCATCATGAACCAATGATGTCTTTTTAGGATTGCTATCTTAGCCTATAAATAGGCACTACTTGTAAGCTCTGGAAATCAGAGCAGACAATTTAACAGACAACTTTGAGTGAAATAGAAAATAAAGGCTTTTCCCCCTTGATTCTTTTGAGAACTAACAAACTTGTCGAGAGGTATTTCTTCTTGTGGCATACCAATTGACTTATCACTTCCAATTTCTTTCTTTTTTGGAGTGTGGTGTCCATATCCTTCTTAAAGACCCTAGGTTCGTATTCCTTCGAATGTTGGGTTTAGAGTTTGTGTTATTAAACTCTAATTTAGCTTTCTTGGTTGTTCTTTGATTCCTTCTATGCGTTGGGTCCTCAAGCCACATCTTTTTAGGGTTTTCTGCATCACCCTAAGAAACATAAATGATGTTTAACAAAAGTAAAACATTGGCCTAATGCTCAAAGGAACAAGAAATTAAGGTGTAATCCCATACCCATAGTTTAAAGCATGATGAACCAATGTTAAAAGGCAGCTAAGAAGAAGAATGAGAGGAAAAACTCCAATTTTGATAAGCAAACTTGATTTAAAGCCCAAATCTCTCACAACACCTAATGTTAAACTTAAAGAATGCATTGAAACCCACAATCAAAAGAAGGAATTGAAGACCCCAAGAAACATAATTCAGGTTTAACAAAGCTAAAACCTTGGATCAATGCTCAAAGGAACAAGATCTTAAGGTTTAATAATCCTATAACCATAGTTCAAAGCATTATGAACCAAAGGTGAAAGAAACAAGTTCTAAAGGTATATAATCCTATACCCATTGTTTAAAGCATTGATAACTAAAGGTTAAAGGAAGGATATTGGCATTACAATCAAGAAAGAGGAGATTTGCCTGTAGTGAGGCAAGTTGCAATGCAACAAAATGTAATAAGAGGCAACTAAGAAGAAAAACAAGAGAAAAAACTCCAATTTTGATGAGAAAACTTGATTGAAAGCCCAAACCTCCCATGGAACCCAATGTTAAACACAAAGAATGCAACGAAACCCACAATCTAAAGAAGGAATTGAAGACCCTAAGAAACAAAAATTTTGTCTAACATAAGTAAAACCTTGGCCTAATGCTCAAAAGAACAAGAACTTAAGGTCTAATCTTATACCCACAGTTCAAAGCATCATGAACCAATGGTCAATGGAAGGATATTGGCATTACAATCTAGAAAGACAAGATTTAGTAGTAATAAGCCAAGTTGGAATGCAACAAAACGTAATAAGAGGCAGGTAAGAAGAAGAACTAGATGTTGAAGGAATTGAAGACCCCAAGAAACATAAATGTTGTTTCACAAAAGTAAAACTTTTGCCTAATGCTCAAAGGAATAAGAACATAAGGTAGAATCCTACAATCTAGACAAAAGAGATGAGGTAGTAATGAGTCGAGTTGGAAAGCAATAAAACGTAATAAGTAGAAGCTAAGAAGAAAAACTAGAGAAAAAACTCCAATTTTGAGAATCAAACCTAATTTAAAGCCCAAAACTCTCATAGCACTCAATGTTAAACATAAAAAATGAAATGAAACTCATAATCAAAAGAAGGAGTTAAAGACCCTAAGAAATATAAATGATGTTTAACATAAGTAAAACCTTGGACCAATTCTCAAAGGAACAAAAACTTAAGTATAATCTTATACTTGCAATTCAAACCATTATGAACCAATGGTGAAAGGAAGGATCTTGGCATTACAATCAAAAAATGAGTTTTGCTAGTAATGAGCCAAGTAGGAATGCAACAAAATGTAATCAGAGGCAGCTAAGAAAAGACCTAGAGAAAACCCACCAATTTTGATAAGCAAACTTGATTTCAACCCCAAAGCTCTCATAGCACCCAATGTTAAACACAATGACTGCAATGAAACCCACAATCAAAAAAAGGAATTGAAGACCCCAAGAAACATGATTGAGGTTTAACAAAAGCAAAGCCTCGGCCCAATGCTTAAAGGAACAAGAACTTAAGGTACAATCCTATACCCACTGCTCAAAGCATCATGAGCCAAAGGTGAAAGGAAGGATATCGGCATTACAATCTAGAAAGAAGAGATTTGGTAGTAAAGAGGCGCATTGGAATGCAACAAAACATAATAAGAGGAAGCTAAGAAGAAGGACTAGTGAAAAAACTCCAACTTTAATAAGCAAACTTGATTTAAAACCCAAAGCTCCTATATGACCCAATTTTAAACACAATGAATTAAATGAAACCCACAATGAAAAGAACAAATTGAAGACCCCAAGAAACATAATTGAGGGTTAACAAGACTAAAACCTTGGCCCAATGCTTAAAGGAAAAAGAATATAAGTTATAATCCTAAACCCACTGCTCAAAGTATCGTGAATTAACGGAAAAATTAAGGATATTGGCATTACAATCTAGAAAGAAGAGATTTGGTAGCAATGAGCCAAGTTGGAATGCTAGAAAATGTAATAAGAGGCAAGTAAGAAGAAGAACAAGAGAAAAAACATGAATTTTGATAAGTAAACTTGGTTTAAAGCCCAAAGCCCTCATAGCACCTAATGCTAAATGCAAAGAATGCAATAAAACCCACAATCAATAGAAGGAATTGATGGCCCTAAGAAACATAATTACGGTTTAACAAAAGTAAAACCTTGGCCCAATGTTGAAAGGAACAAGAACTTAAGGTATAATCCTATACCCACTATTCAAAACATCATTAACCAAAGGTAAAAGGAAGCATATTGGCATTACAATCTAGAAAGAAGAGATTTGGAAGTAATGAGCTGAGTTAGATTGCAACAAAATGTAATAAAAGGCAGCTAAGAAGAAGAACTAGAGAAAAAACTCCAATGAAACCCATAATTAAAAGAAAGAATTGAAGACCCCAAGAAACATAAATCATGTTTAACAAAAGTAAAACCTTGGCCCAATGCTTAAAGGAACGAGAATTAAGGTATAATCCTAAACCCACTATTTGAAGCATCATAAACCAAACCAGAAAGGAAGGATATGGCATTACTATCAAGAAAGAAGAGAAGTAATGAGCCGAGTTGGAATTCAACAAAACGTAAAAAAAGGTAGGTAAGAAGAAGAAGAAGAAGAAGAAGAAGAGCAAAAACTCTAATTTTGATAAGCAAACCTGATTTAAAGCCCAAAGCTTTCAAAGCACTGAATACTACACACCAAGAATGTAGTGGAAACCATAATAAAAAGATGGAATTGAAGACCCCAAGAAACATAATTGAGGTTTAACAAAAGGAGAACCTTGGCCCCATGCTTAAAGGAAAAAGAACTAAAGGTATAATCTTATACCCATTGTTCAAAGCATCATGAACCAAAGGTGAAAGGAAGGATATTTGCATTACAATCTAGAAAGAAGAGATTTGGTAGTAATGAGCTGAGTTGGAATGCAACAAAATGTAATAAGATGCAGATAAGATGAAAAACTAGAGAAAGCACTCCAATTTTGATAAGCAAACCTGATTTAAAGCTGAAAGCTCTCATGGCACCCAATGGTAAACATAGAAAATGAAATGAAACTCACAATGAAAAGAAGGAATTGAAGACCGCAAGAAACATAATTGAGGTTTAACAAAAGAAAAACCCTAGCCTAACGCTCAAAGGAACAAGAACTTAAGGTATAATCCGATAACCAGTGTTCAAAGCATTATGAAGCAAGGGTGAAAGCAAGGATATTAGCATTACAATCTAGGAAGAAGAGATTTGGTTGTAATGAGGTGAGTTGGAATGTGACAAAAACATAATAAGAGGCAGTTAAGAAGAAAAGCTAGAGAAAAAACTCCAATTTTGATAAGCAAACCTAATTTAAAGCCCAAAGCTCTCATAGCACCCAATGTTAAACATAGAGATTGCAACAAAACTCACAATGAAATGAAGGAATTAAAGACCCCAAGAAACATAATTAAGGTTTAACAAAAGAACAACCTTGGCATAATGCTCAAAGGAACAAGAACTTATAGTATAATCCTATAACTAGTGTCCAAAGCATCATGACCCAATGGTAAAAGGAAGGATATTGGCATTACAATCTAGAGAGAAGAGATTTGGTAGTAATGAGGCGAGTTGGAATGCAACAAAATCTAATAAGAGGCAACTAGGAAGAAGAACTAGGGAAAAAAACTCCAATTTTGATAACAAACTTGATTTAAAGCCCAAAGCTTTTATAGCACCTAATGTTAAATACAAAGAATGCAATGAAACTCACAATGAAAAGAAGGAATTGAAAACCACAAGAAACATAATTGCAATTTAAGAAAAGAACAACCTTTGCACAATGCTCAAAGGTATAAGAACTTAAGGTATAATCCAATAACTAGTGTTCAAAGCATCATGAACCAATGGTGAAAGGAAGGATATTGACATTACAATATAGAAAGAAGAGATTTGGTGGTAATGAGGTGAGTTGGAATGCAACAAAACATAATAAGAGGCAGCTAGGAAGAAGAACTAGAAAAAAAACTCCAATTTTGATAACAAACCTGATTTAAAGCCCAAAACTCTCATAGCACACAATGGTAAACATAGATAATGCAATGAAACTCACAATGAAAAGAAGGAATTGAAGGCCCCAAGAAATATAATTGAGGTTTAACAAAAGAAAAACCTTGGCCTAATTGATGGAAGCCATATTGTACTAGCTCAAATCAACAAGTGAGTTGATACTTTGCAAAACCTTGGAGGACCAATGACAAGGGCAAGGTCAAAGACAATAAAGGAAGCTCTCAATAACTTGTTGTGCGACATTTACTATCAGTAAGTTGCTAGGTATGTGTTAAGGATGATGGAGGCTTTACCAGGCCTTGTGAATGTGTCATCTGTGGTGGAATTTGGGAACCATGACCTTAGGAAGGAAGTTGGATTTGAGAGCCCATGTTTGGGCATTTAAATGGGTTATTTTCATGGGTTTTTATTATTATTTAATGGGTTGGACGAATTTCCTTAATAATTCCTTCTTATTAGCTAGGGTTATTAGGGGTTAGCATATAAAATGGGTGGCTAGAGGGGAGGACGACAAATTGGACGAATTTCCTTAATAAGCCCATCTTATTAGCTAAGGTTTTTTGGGGTTAACATATAAAAAGGGTGGTTGGAAGGGAGGATGGCATATGATGAGTGTATGAGCTATTTTCTCTAGTTCTTCGAGAACTAATTCTGAACTTTCATACTTGAGTGTGTTGGTTTAATAGACTTATCTTCTTCAACATTGTTGTTGTTAGGAGTGGCGTCTAAATCTTATAGTTCTGGCTCTTGGTTGTTTATAATCATTGGGTCAGAACTCCAAAATCCCTTAACGTTTGTTAGAATATCTTATACCAACATTGGTGTTAGGTTTCATTTATAAATAATCAAAGTTCGTATCATTTGGTATCAAAACCATATTTCTGACCTAGGTTAGTTACACTTTTGTTATCATCTCTTTTGTGTATTCTTCATTATTGGTTGAAAGTAAAAAAAAAAAAATTAAAAAAAATTGTGTATTTCTTGGGTTGCCTTTTTGCTATTCATTTCTTCTATAGAAATACCCATTAGTTAACCAAAAAAAAAAAACTGCTTTATTGCTCAATTGGTCATTTACTCAAGTATATTTGATAATTGATTGTTGTCTAATTGTATTGCTCATATCATTGAATTCCTTGTCATTCTATTTGCTTTATTGCCTATCTTCTTGATCATGTCACTTCTCTAAAGAGGTAGGTCTAACATTGATATATTCAAGTTTTGTTTGTTCTAAATTTAGTTTACTTGATACTATTGAAAGAGCTTTCAAAGTCTTGCAATTGATTGTGTGAAACATGAGAGTTAAGGACTACTATAGTTGAATGGAGAGCAAACATGCAAGGAAGTGAGTTTTGTGAGGTATATTCTTTACTTACTAACAATCTTGCATATAGAATGTCTAATGCTAAATAAGGCAATTTCCCATATGAAGAGGAGGAAGTAGTTGTTCCATATTTCAAATTGCTTATGAAATCCTTAGAGCAGAAGTTTGATAGGATTGACCAAATGTTTTGGGAAGTTTAAGACAAGATGGATAAAATAAATAGGGAATTAAGTATCAATCTTAAGAGGCTAGCTAGGAGGGTCATGAAGGAGCAATTTAAACATGACTTTGATGAAGATGGTGATGATTATCATGATGACGGTGATAATGATAATAGAAACTTGAGAGGTGGATTTAAAGGAGGACATGGTAATCAGAATGGTAGGGGAGTAAGAGGCAATGAAAATGTTTATGATAGGTACAATGGAGGTTAGGATAATAGAAATAGGGTAAAGGAAGGAGTATACAAAAATCTTAGTAGTATTAAAATGAAAATATCTTCTTTTCAAGGAAAAACTGACCCTGATGTCTATTTGGATTGGAAACAAAGGGTAAAATTAATATATGAGTACCACAACTTCTCTGAGGAGAAAAAAGTGAAGTTAGCTATGGCAGAGTTCACTAATTATACTGTCGTATGGTGGGACCAGCAAGTTACCACCAGAAGAAGAAATTTTGAGAAAACCATAGAAATTTGGAATGAGATGAAGGCTATGATGAGGAGATTTGTTCCTAGCTCTTATTATAGGGATTTGTATAACAAGTTGCAGAGTCTTATGCAAGGTTCCAAAAGTGTGGAAGAGTACCATAAGGAGATGGAAATTGCTATGGTTAGGGAAAATGTAATGGAGGATAAGGAGGCAATCATGGCTAGGTTCCTCCAAGGGTTAAATAGAAGCATAGTTAATGTGGTAGAATTGCAATGTTATGTAGAGCTTGAAGACATGGTACACATTGCCATTAAAGTTGAGAGGCAACTTAAGGGAATGAGCACTTTTAGATATAATCAGAACTTAGGTTCATCTTTTTGGAAGTTGAACTGGGGGCAAAAGGAAGAGAAGACTTCCAAGCTTAAAACCAATTCACATAGACCTAAGACTAATAGGGACAGGCTGGAAAGGGGCAAATTTGAAGAAAAACTTGAGGGCACCCAACAAAAAACTAGAGACATCAAATGCTTTAGGTATCTAGGTAGGGGTCATGTGGCTTTATAATGTCCTAACAAGAGAACCATATACCTTAAGGAGAATGGTGACTATTTGTCTGACAAT
The DNA here is from genome assembly GCA_023213295.1 of Bruguiera hainesii. Classification (NCBI taxonomy): domain Eukaryota; kingdom Viridiplantae; phylum Streptophyta; class Magnoliopsida; order Malpighiales; family Rhizophoraceae; genus Bruguiera; species Bruguiera hainesii. The sequence goes on from JAHOYR010004581.1 coordinate 39,572, forward strand.
GATGTTAGTGATGGAGACCAAATGCCGCCACTAAAGGATACTAGTGATATTGATGAAGGGATAGAGTATCCAGAGCATGGTGGAAGGCTTTTAATAGCAAGGAAAGCCCTTAGTGTGCAGGTTAAGGAGGAGGATGATGTTAAGATATAGCGGGAAAATATTTTCCATACTTAATGTTTAGTTTAAGATCAACTTTGTTGCTTGATCATCAATGGGGGTAGTTGCACTAATGTAGCAAGTACAGAGTTGGTGGAAAAATTGAACTTTCCTACAACCAAACATCTTAGACCATATAATTTGCAATGGTTGAATGACAGTGGAGTGGTGAAAGTGACTAAACAAGTTATGGTTCCATTTTCCATTGACAAATATAAGGATGAGTTGTTTTGTGATGTTGTACCTATACAGGCCAAGCATTTGTTATTGGGCCATCCTTGTCAATTTGATAGAAAAGTTTTGCATGATGGTTACAAGAACTGTTATTTTTTCACCATGGATGGAAAATCATTTACACTTATTCCATTGACTCCAAAATAGGTGTATGAAGACCAAGTGAGACTTTATGAAAGTGAGCAAAAGAGGAGGAGCGAAAATAAAGAGAGTCGAGAGAAAAGAAAGTGAAGGAGAGAAAAAGAAGGTAAACATATTTAAAAGTGCTAAGTACAAGGGTGGTTAGGTTCACAAGAGTGAAGATGAAAGAAAACAAGTGAGTGTGTTTGCAAAAGTAGCAGATGTTAAGGTTGCCATTCAAGCGAGGCAACAAATAGTCTTGATCCTTTACAAGGATTCTTATTTCTCTAACACTAACCTTGCTTCATCGTTGCCTAGTGCTATTTCATCTTTGTTGTAGGATTATAATGATGTATTCCCTAAGGAGATCCCAAATGGTTTACCACCAAGGAGAGGGATTAAACACCATATTGATCTTATTCCTAAGGCTCCCATTCCCAATAAGCTAGCGTATAGAAGTAATCCTAAAGAGACAAAAGAGCTTCAGAGGCAAGTTGATGAGTTGATGAAGAAGGTATATGTAAGGGAGAGCATGAGTCCATGTGCAGTGTCAGTGTTACTTGTGCCAAAGAAAGATGTATCTTATAGGATGTGTGTCAATTGTAGAGCTATCAACAAAATAATAGTTGAGTATCGACATCTTATACCCAGGCTTGATGATATGCTAGATGAATTACATAGTGTGTGTTACTTCTCTAAAATTGACCTTAAGAGTGGGTATCATCAAATTAGGATAAGGGAACGAGATGAATGGAAAACTGCATTCAAGACCAAGCATGGTTTGTATGAATGGTTGGTTATGCCCTTTGGTTTGATTAATGCACCTAGTACTTTTATGAGATTAATGAATCATGTTTTGAGACCTTTATTAGGAAAGTTTATTGTGGCTTATTTTGATGACATATTAGTATATAATAGGAATTTAGAAGAGCATGTTGAACATTTGCATCGCGTGCTTGATGTTTTGAGGAAAGAGAAATTGTATACCAATATAAAGAAATACGATTTTTGCAAGGATCGTGTTATTTTCTTGGGTTATATTGTGTTTGCTTATGGCATAGAGGTTGATAAAAAGAAGATTAAGGCAATTCAAGAATGGACTACACCTAAGAGTGTGAGTAATGTAAGGAGTTTCCATGGTTTGGGTAGCTTTTATAAGAGGTTCATTAAGAATTTTAGTACCATAGTTACACCATTGAGTAAGGTGATTAAAAAGAGTGTAGGTTTTAAGTGGAGTAAGGAACAATAAGATGCCTTTGATTTGCTTAAGTCCTAAGTTATGTAATGCACCACTTCTTGCTTTGCTTGATTTTTTTAAGATCTTTGAATTTGATTGTGATGCATTAGGCATTAGGATTGAGGGAGTTCTCATGCAAGAGAAATGACCTATTGCATTCTTTAGTGAGAAGTTGAACAGGGCAACATTGAATTATCCAACTTATGATAAAGAAATGTATGCACTTGTTAGGACTTTATAAACGTGGTAGCGTTACCTTTGACCCAAGGAGTTTGTAATTCATACTGATCATGAGTCTTTAAAATACTTGAAGGGCAAGGTAAGTTGAATAGGAGACATGCAAAATAGGTTGAATTTATTGAAACTTTTCCTTATGTAATTCAATACAAAATAGGTAAGGAAAATGTTGTTGCTAACGCATTGTCATGTAGGTACACATTGATTAGCACTTTGAGCTTTAAATTGTTAGGGTTTGAGCACATTATTGATTTGTATGCTAATAATGCTGACTTTAGTAACATATATGCTGCATGTGAGAAAGCTGCCTTTGGTAAGCTTTATAGACATAAGGGGCATTTGTTTAGAGTAAATAAGCTTTGTATCCTTCAAGGGTCTATGAGAGCATTACTTGTGAGAGAAGCTCATGGGGGTGGTTAATGGGACACTTTGGCATTCAAAAAACTTTTGATATTTTAAATGAACATTTCTTTTGGCCACATATGAAAAGGGATGTTGAAAGAGTCTGTGCCAAGTGTATTACCTATAGATAAGCTAAGTCTAAGGTTTTGCCCCATGGTAAATATATGCCCTTAGAAATTCCTTGTGAACCTTAGACCAACATTTCTATGGATTTTATTCTTGGGTTACCTAGGTCTAAGAAGGGTTGAGATTGTATTCTTGTTGTAGTTGACAAGTTTTCAAAGATGGGGCATTTCATTGCTTGCACCAAAATGGATGATGCCACACATGTTGCAGACTTATTTTTTGGAGAGATTGTTTGCCTACATGAAGTGTTGAACTCTGATTATTTGTAAACGGAACCCAACACCAATGTTGGTATAGGATCGTTCTAACAAAGGTTAAGGGATTTTG
>JAHOYR010004583.1:0-18246 GCA_023213295.1 Bruguiera hainesii
GTGAGTAAAACATAATATTTGAAAATCTTAATTGAACAAAAAAAGAAATAATGGACTCAATTGCATAAAATAAAATTTTATGGATGAGTATTATAAATAGTAATCGCAAGCTTGCATTATGGGTCAACCATATTGCTCTTGAGGGGAGTTGAGAAACTTCTTTTTAAAGTCTATTGTTTTTGCTTTTTCTTAAGTTTTATGTTGGTGGACAAAAATTATATAAATTTTTTCAAATTGCATTGTGGCAATGGAGACAATTAAAAAAATTGCAAAATTTAAATTCAACTGATTATTAACAATGGATTTATCCTTAATGAACTCTAAAATTCTAAAAGTTGACAAAATGCAATGTTTTGATAATTAAATTTACTGTTAAAGTTGTTGCCTTTTGAATGGTCAGTAAAATATAATATTTGAAAATCTTAATTGAACAAAAATAAAAGTCATGGACTTAATTTTATAAAATACACTTTTATGAATGAATATTATAAATAGTAATTGCAAACTTCAATCTTGCATCACCCATATTGCACTTAAGGGCATTGGGGAAAATTCTTATTGGAGTCTATTAGATTTACTTTTTCTTAAGTAATATGTTGGTAGACAAAAATTATATAAATTATTTCAAATTGCATTGTGGCAAAGGAGACAATTAAAAAAATTAGAAAATTTAAATTAAGCTCATTATTCACAATGGATTTATTCTTATAGGGCTTTAAAATTCTAAAATTCTAAAAGTTGAAAAAATGCAATGTTTTGATTGTTAATTTTATTATTAAAGCCATTGCATTTTGAATCGTGAGTAAAACACAATATGTGAAAATCTTAATGGAACAAAAATACAAGTAATGGACTCAATTGTATAAAATACACTTTTGAGGATGAATATTATAAATAGTAATCGCAAGTTTCAATCCTAGGTCAACCATATTGGATTGGAGGGGAGTAGGGAAACTTCTTCTTAGAGTCCATTTCATTTGACTTTTCTCAAGTAATATGTTAGTAGACAAAAATTATATAAATTATTTCAATTTGCATTGTGGAAAAGGAAACAATTAAAAAAATTACAAAATTGAAATTCAATTGATTATTAACAAAGAATTTATCCTTATAGGACTTTAAACTTCTAAAAGTTGAGAAAATGCATGGTTTTGATTATTAAATTTATTATCAATCCCATAATGGACTCAATTGAATAAGATAAAGTTTAGTGGATGGATATTATAAATAAATATCGCCAGCTTCAATCTTGGGTCAACCATATTACTTTGGAGGGGAGTGGAGAAACTTCTTTTTTGAGTCCATTGCATTTACTTTTTCTTAAGTAATATGTTGGTAGGCAAAAATTATAAAAATTATCTCAAATTACTTTGGGCAAAGGAGACAATGAAAAAATCACAAAATTTAAATTCAATTAATTATTTACAAAGGATTTATCCCTATAGGACTTTAAAATTCTAAAAGTTGAAAAAATGCAATGTTTTGATTGTTAATTTTATTGTTAAAGCCATTACATTTTGAATCGTGAGTAAAACACAATATGTGAAAATCTTAATGGAACAAAAATGCAAGTAATGGACTCAATTGTATAAAATACACTTTTGCGGATGAATATTATAAATAGTAATCGCAAACTTCAATCCTGAGTCAACCATATTGGACTGGAGGGGAGTAGGGAAACTTCTTCTTAGAGTCAATTGCATTTACTTTTTCTTAAGTAATATGTTAGTAGACAAAAATTATATAAATTATTTCAATTTGCATTGTGGAAAAAGAGACAATTAAAAAAATTACAAAATTGAAATTCAATTGATTATTAACAAAGGATTTATCCTTATAGGATTTTAAAATTCTAAAAGTTGAAAAAATGCAATGTTTTGATTGTTAAATTTATTATTAAAGCCATTGCATTTTGAATAGTGAGTAAAACACAATATTTGAAAATCTTAATTGAACAAAAATATAAGTAATGGACTTAATTGTTTATAATACATTGTTGTGGATGAATATTATAAATAGTAATCACAAGTTTCAATCTTAGATCAACCATATTGCATTGGAGGGGAGTGGGGAAACTTTTTCTTAGAGACCATTGCATTTGCATTTTTTAAGTAATATGTTGGTAGAGAAAAATTATAAAAATTATCTCAAATTACTTTGGGGCAAAGGAGACAATGAAAAAATTATAAAATTTAAATTCAACTAATTATTTACAAAGGATTTATCCCTATAGGACTTTAAAATTATAAATGTTGAAAAAATGCAATGTTTTAATTGTTAAATTTATTGTTAAAACTATTGCATTTTGAATCGTGAGTAAAACACAATATTTGAAAATTTTAATTGAACAAAAATATAAGTAATGGACTCAATTGTTTAAAATACACTTTTGTGGATGAATATTATAAATAGTAATTGCAAGGTTCAATCTTGGGTCAACCATATTGGATTGAAGGAGAGTAGGGAAACTTCTTCTTAGAGTCCATTGCATTTGATTTTTCTTAAGTAATATGTTAGTAGACAAAAATTATATAAAATATTTCAATTTGCATTGTGGAAAAGGAGAAACTTCTTTTTAGAGTCCATTGCATTTACAAAATTTAAATTCGATTGATTATTAATTATTGATTTATCCCTTTAAAACTTTAAAATTTCAAAAGTTGAAAAAACGCAATGTTTTGATTATTAAATTTCTTATTAATGCCCTAGCATTTTGAACAGTGAGTAAAAGATAATATTTAAAAATCTTAATTCAAATAAAATATAAGTAATAGACTCAATTATATAAAATACACTTTTATGGATGAATATTATAAATAGTAATTGCAAGCTTTAATCTTGGGTCGACCATATTTCTCTTGAGTGGAGTGGGGAAACTTCTTATTAGACACCATTTTATTTGCTTTTTTTTTTAAGTAATATGTTGGGAGACAAAAATTATATGAATTATTTCAAATTGCTTTGTGGAAAACCAAATAATTAAAAAAATTTTAAAATTTAATTCAACTAATTATTAACAAAGGATTTATCCCTATAGGACTTTAAAATTCTAAAAATTTAAAAAATGCAATGTTTTGATTATTAAATATATTGATAAAGCCATTGCATTTTGAATATGGTGAGTAAAACATAATCTTTGAAAATCTTAGTTGAACAAAAATACAAGAATAAACTCAATTGTATAAGATACACTTTAGTGGACAATTATTATAAATAGCAATACAAGTTTCAATGTTGGGTTAGACATATTGCTCTTGAAGGGAGTGGCAAAATTTCTTATTAGAGTCCATTGAATTTGCTTTTTCTTAAGTATTATGTTAGCTGTCAAAAATTATATAAATTATTTCAAATTACATTGTAGCAAAAGAGACAATTAAAAAAATTACAAAATTTAAATTCAACTATTTATTAATAAAGGATTTATCCATATAAAACTTTAAAATTCTAAAAGTTGAGAAAATGCAATGGTTTGATTATTAAATTTATTGTTAAAGTTCTTTCATTTTGAATGGTGAGTAAAACATAATATTTGAAATTCTTAATATAACAAAAATACAAGTAATGAACTCAATTGTATAAAATATACTTTTGTGGAGGAATATCATAAATAATAATAACATGCTTCAATCTTAAGTCAACCATATTGCTCTTGGTGGGAGTGGGGAAACTTCTTATTAGAATTCATTGTATTTGCTTTTTCTTAAGTAATATGTTGGTAGACAAAAATTATATAAATTATTTCAAATTGCATTGTGGCAAAGAAAAGAATTAAAAAAATTACAAAATTTAAATTCAATTGATTATTAACAAAGGATTTATCCCTATAGGACATTCAAATTCTAAAAGTTAAGAAAATGCAATGTTTGATTATTAAATTTATTGTTAATACTATTGCATTTTGAATGGTGAGTAAAACATAATATTTGAAAATCCTAATTGAACAAAAATACAATAATGGACTCAATTGTATAAGACAAAGTTTTGTGGATAAATATTATAAATAGCAATCGGAAGTTTCAATCTTGGGTTAACCATATTGCTTTGGAGAGGAGCGGGGAAAGTTCGTCCTAGAGTCCATTGCATTTACTTTTTCTTAAGTAATATGTTGGTAGACAAAAATTATAAAAATTATCCCAAATTACTTTATGGCAAAGTAGACAATTAAAAAAATTACAAAATTTAAATTCAACTGATTATTAACAACGGATTTATCCCTTTAAAACTTCAAAATTCTAAAAGTTGAAAAAACGTAATATTTTGATTATTAAATTTATTATTAACGCCCTTGCATTTTGAAGGATGAGTAAAATATAATATTTGAATATGTTAATTGAACAAAAATACAAGTAATGAACTCAATTGTATAAAATACACTTTAGTGGACAACTATTATAAATAGCAATCTCATGTTTCAATGTTGGGTCAAGCATATTGCTCTTGAGGGGAGTAGGAAAACTTCTTATTAGAGTCCATTGAATTTACTTTTTCTTAAGTATTATGTTGGTAGACAAAAATTATATAAATTATTTCAAATTGCATTGTCGTAAAGGAGACAATTAAAAAAATTACAAAATTTAAATTTAACTCATTATCAATTAAGGATTTATCCCTATAGAACTTTAAAATTCTAAAAGTTAAGAAAATGTAATGTTTTGATTATTAAATTTATTGTTAATACCATTGCATTTTGAAAGGTGAGTAAAATATAATATTCGAAAATCTTAATTAAACAAAAATACAAGTAATGAATTCAATTGTATAAAATATACTTTTGCGCATGAATATTATAAATAGTAATTGCAAGTTTTAATCTTGGGTCAACCATATTGCTTTGGAGGGGAGTGGGGAAACTTCTTCTTAGAGTCCATTGCATTTATTTATTTTTAAGTAATATGTTAATAGATAAAAATTATATTAATTATTTCAAATTGCATTGTGAAAAAAGAGACAATTAAAAAAATTACAAAATTTAAATTCAACTGATTATTAACAAAGAATTTATCCCTATAGGACTTTAAAATTCTAATAGTTGAGAAAATGCAATGTTTTGATTATTAAATTTATTATTAAAGTCATTGCATTTTCAATGGTGAGTAAAACATCATATTTGAACATCTTAATTGAAAAACAAATGCAATTAATGAACTCAATTGTATACAATACATTTTTGTGGATAAATATTATAAATAGTAGTCACAAGTTTCAATCTTAAGTCAACCATATTGCTTTAGAATGGAGTGGGGAAACTTCTTCTTAGACTCCATAGCATTTGCTTTTTCATAAGTAATATGTTGGTAGACAAAAATTTTCTGAAATTGCTTTGTGGCAAAGGAGACAATTAAAAAATTACAAAATTTAAATTCAATTGATTATTAACAATAGATTTATCTCTATAGGACTTCAAAATTCTAAAAGTTGAGAAAATGCAATATTTTGATTATTAAATTTATTATTAATGTCATTGTATTTTGAATGGTGAGTAAAACATAATATTTGCAAATCTTAATTGAACAAAAATACAAGTGATGGACTCAATTGTATAAAATACATTATGGTGGACGAATATTATAAATAGCAATCCCAACTTTCAATGTTGGGTCAAGCATATTGCTCTTAAGGGAAGTGGGGAAACTTCTTATAGGACTCCCACACATTAGTTTTTTCTAAAGTAATATTTTTTTAAACTAAAATTATATAAATAATTTCAAATAGCAATGTCATAAAGGAGACAATTAAAAAAAATTACAAAATTAAAATTCAACTGATAATTAAGAATACATTTTTTTCCTAAAGGACTTTAGAATCCTAAAAATTGAAAAAGTGCAATGTTTTGATTTTTAAATTTATTAATAATGCCATTGCATTTGAATAGTGAGAAAAATGTAATATTTGAAGGTCTTAATTGAACAAAAATACAAGTAGTGGACCCAATTGTATAAAATACACTTTTGTGGATAAATATTATAAAAAGTAATTGCAAGTTTCAATCTTGGGTCTATCATATTACTTGGGAGGGGAGTGGGGAAACTTCTTATTAAACTCCCACAAATTAGCTTTTTCTAAAGTAATATTTTTTTTAGACTAAAATTATATAAATTGTTTCTAATAGCAATGTTAAAAAGGAAACAATTAAAAAAATTACAAAAAAAAATAAAATTCAACTGATAAATAATAATGCATTTATTCCTACAGAACTTTAGAATTCTTACAATTAAAAAAGTACAATATTTTGATTTTTAAATTTGTTACTAATGTCATTGCATTTTATTGGTGAGAAAAATATATTATTTGAAAGTCTTAATTGAATAAAAATACAAGTAATGGACTCAATTGTATTAAATACACTTTTGTGGATGAATATTATAAATAGTAATCGTAAGTTTTAATCTTGTGTCAAACATATTGCTTTGGAGGGGAGTGGGCAAAGTTCTTCTTAGAGTCCTTTGCATTTACTTTTTCTTAAGTAATATGCTGGAAGACAAAAATTATAAAATTATCTCAACTTACTTTGTGGCAAAGGAGACAATTAAGAAATTACAAAATTTAAATTTAACTGATTATTAACAATGGATTTATCCCTATAGGACTTTATAATTCTAAAAGGTAAGAAAATGCAATGTTTTAATTATTAAATTTATTGTTAATGTCATTGCATTTTGAATGGTGACTAAAACATAATATTTGAAAATCCTAATTGAACAAAAATGCAAGTAATAGACTAAATTGTATAAAATACATTTTGGTGGATGAATATTATAAATAGCAATCCCAACCTTCAATGTCGTGTTAAGTATATTGCTTTTGAGGGAAGTGGGGAAAGTTCTTATAAAACTCCCACACATTAGCTTTTTCTAAAGTAATATTTTTTTAGACTAAAATTATATAAATAATTTAAAATAGCAATGTTACAAAGGAGACAATTAAAAAAAATTACAAAATTAAAATTCAACTAATAATTAAGAATACATTTTTTCCTAAAGGACTTTAGAATCCTAAAAATTGAAAAAGTGCAATGTTTTGATTTTTTAAATTTATTAATAATGTCATTGCATTTGAATGATGAAAAAAACGTAATATTTGAAAGTCTTAATTGAACAAAAATACAAGTAGTGGACCCAATTGTATAAAATACACTTTTGTGGATGAATATTATAAAAAGTAATTGCAAGTTTCAATCTTGAGTCAATCATATTGCTTGGGAGGGGAGTGGGGAAACTTCTTATTAGACTCCCACAAATTAGCTTTTTCTAAAGTAATATTTTTTTAGACTAAAATTATATAAATCGTTTCTAATAACAATGTCACATAGGAGACAATTAAAAAATTACAAAAAAAATTAAAATGCAACTGATAAATAATAATTCATTTATTCTTACAGAACTTTAGAATTCCTACAATTAAAAAAGTACAATATTTTGATTTTTAAATTTGTTACTAATGTCATTGCATTTTATTGGTGAGAAAAATATATTATTTGAAAGTCTTAATTGAATAAAAATACAAGTAATGGACTCAAGTGTATTAAATATACTTTTGTGGATTAATATTATAAATAGTAATCGCAATCTTTAATCTTATGTCAAACAAATTGCTTTGGAGGGGATCCGGAAACTTCTTAAAGTCCTTTGCATTTACTTTTTCTTAAGTAATATGCTGATAGACAAAAATTATAAATTTTCTCAAATTACTTTGTGGCAAAGGAGACAATTAAAAAATTACAAAATTCAAATTCAACTGATTATTAACAATGAATTTATCCCTATAAGACTTTATAATTCTAAAAGTTGAGAAAATACAATGTTTTGATTATTAAATTTATTATTAATGTTATTGCATCTTGAATGGTGAGTAAAATATAATATTTGAAAATCTTAATTGAACAAAAATACAAGTAATGGACTTAATTGTATAAAATACACTTTTGTGGATAAATATTATAAATAGTAATCGCAAGTTTCATTCTTGGGTCAACCATATTGCCCTTAAAGGGAGTGGGGAAACTTCTTATTAGAGTTCATTATATTTTCTTTTTCTTAAGTAATATGTTGGTAGAGAAAAATTATATAAATTATTTCAAATTGCTTTGTGGCATATGAGATAATTAAAAAAATTACAAAATGTAAATTCAACTGAAAATTAATAGAGAATTTATCCTCATAGGACTGTAAAATTCTAAAAGTTGAGAAAATGTGATATTTTGATTATTAAATTTATTGTTAATGTTATTGCATTTTGAATGGTGAGTAAAACATAACATATGAAAATCTTAATTGAACAAAAATACAAGTAATGAACTCAATTGTATAAAATACATTATTCTAGATGAATATTATAAGTAGTAATCGCAAGTTTCAATCTTGGGTTAAGCATATTGCTTTTGAGCGAAATGGGGAAACATCTTATTAGAGTTTATTGTATTTGCTTTTTTTAAGTAATATGGTGGTATACAAAAATTATATAAACTATCTCAAATTGCATTGTGGCAAAGAAGACAATTAAAAAAATTAGAAAATTTAAATTCAACTGATTATTAACAATGGATTTATCACTATAGGACCTTAGAATTTGAAATGTTTAGAAAATGCAATGTTTTGATTATTAAATTTATTGTTAATGCCATTACATTTTTAATTACGAGTAAAACATAATATTTAAAAATCTTAATTGAACAAAAATAGAAGAAATGGACTCAATTGCATAAAATACACTTTTTGTGGATGAATATTATAAATAGTAATTGCAAGTTTCAATCTTGGGTAAACCATATTGCATTAGAGGGGAGTAGGGAAACTTCTTCTTAGAGTCCATTGTATTTGCTTTTTCTTAAGTAATATGTTGGTAGACAAAAATTATATAAATTCTTGCAAATTGCATTATGGAAAAGGAGAAAATTAAAAAAAATTAAAAAATTTAAAACTTTAAAATTCTAAAAGTTGAAAAAATTCAATGTTTTGATTATTAAAATTTATTGTTAATGCCCTTTCATTTTGAACGGTGAGTAAAATATAATATTTGAAAATCTTAATTCAACAAAAATATAAGTAAAGAATTCAATTGTATAAAATACACTTTTGTGGATGAATATTATAAATAGTAATCGCAATGTTCAATCTTGAGTCAACCATATTCCTCTTAAGGGGAGTAGGGAAACTTTTTATTAGAGTCCATTTTATTTGTTTTTTCTTAAGTAATATGTTGGTAGACAAAAATTACAAAAATTATCTCAAATTGCTTTGTGGCAAAGTAAACAATTAAAAAAATTACAAAATTTAAATTCAACTGATTATTAAGAATAGATTTATCCCATTAAAACTTTAAAATTATAAAAGTTAAAAAAATGCAATATTTTGATTATTAAATTTAATATTAATGTCGTTGCATTTGAATGGTGTGTAAAATATAATATTTGAAAATTTTAATTGAACAAAAATACAAGTAATGGACTTAATTGTATAAAATACACTTTTGTGGATGAATATTATAAATAGTAATCGCAAGGTTCAATCTTGGGTCAACCATATTGCTTTGGAGGAGAGTTGGGAAACTTCTTCTTAGAGTCCAATGCATTTGTTTTTTCTTAAGTAATGTGCTAGTAGACAAAAATTATAAAAATTATCTCAAATTGCTTAATTGGAGTAAAATCTTAACTGAACAAAAATTCAAATAATGCACTTAATTGTATAAAATACACTTTATTGGACGAATATGATAAATAGCAATCCCAACCCTCGATAATAGATCAAGCATATTGCTCTTGAGAGAAATGGGGAAACTTCTTAATAAAGTCCTATATATTAGTTTTTTCTAAAGTAGTATTTTTTTGGGCTAAAATTATATAAATCATTTCAAATAGCAATGTCATAAAGGAGACAATTAAAAAAATTACAACACTAAAATTCAACTGATAACTAACAATGTATTTATTCCTACAGGATGTTAGAATTCTAAAAATTGAAAAAGTATAATGTTTTGATTTTTAAATTTATTACTAATACCATTGATTTTGAATAGTGAGAAAAAAATAATATTTGAAAGTCTTAATTGAACAAAAATACAAGTAATGGACTCAATTGTATAAGATAAAGTTTTGTCGATGAATATTATAAATAGTAATTGCAAGCTTCAAACTTGGGACAACCATATTGCTTTGGAGGTGAGTGGGGAAACTTCTTCTTAGAGTCCATTGTATTTGCTTTTTCTTAAATAGTATGTTGGTAGACAAAAATTATAAAAATTCTCTCAAATTGTTTTGTTGTGGCAAAGTAGACAATTAAAAAAATTACAAAATTTAAATTTAACTGATTATTAACAATGAATTTATTACTTTAAAACTTTAAAATTCTAATAGTTGAAAAAACAAAATGTTTTGATTATTAAATTTATTATTAATACCCTCGCATTTTGAATGGTGAGTAAAACATAATATTTGAATATGTTAATTAAACAAAAATACAAGTAATGGACACAATTGTATAAAATACACTTTAGTGGATGAATATTATAAATAACAATCACAAGTTTCAATGTTGGGTTAAGTATATTGCTTTTGGGGGGAGTGGGGAAACTTTTTATTAGAGTCCATTGTATTTGCTTTTTCTTAAGTAATATATTGGTAAACAAAAATTATAAAAATTATTTCAAATTACTTAGCAACAAAGGAGACAATTAAAAAAGTTTAAAAATTTAAATTCAACTGATTATTGACAATAGACTTATCCCTTTAGGACTTTATAATTCTAAAAGTTAAGAAAATGTAATGTTTTGATTATTAGATTTATTGTTAATACCCTTGCATTTTGAATGGTGAGTAAAACATAATATTAGCATATGTTAATTGAACAAAAATACAAGTAATAGACTTAATTGTATAAAATACACTTTTATGGAGGAATATTATAAACAATAATCGCAAGCTTCATTCTTGGATCAACTATATTACTCTTGAAGGGAGTGTGGAAACTTCTTATCAGAGTCCATTGTATTTGTTTTTTCTTAAGTAATATGTTGGTAGAAAAAAATTATTTAAATTATTTCAAATTGTATTATGACAAAAGAGATAATTAAAAAAATTACAAAATTTAAATTCAACTGATTATTAACAATGGATTTATCCCTATAGGACTTTAAAATTCTAAAAGTTAAGAAAATGCAATGTTTTGATTACTAAATTTATTGTTAATGTCATTGCATTTTCAATAGTGAGTAAAACATAATATTTGAAAATCTTACATGAAAAAAAAAATACAAGTAATGGACTCAATTGTATAAAATACACCTTTGTATATGAATATTATAAATAGTAATCGCAAGCTTCAATCTTAGGTCAAACATATTGTTCTTGAGGTGTGTGGGGAAACTTCTTATTAGAATTTATTGCATTTGCTTTTTCTTAAGTATTATGTTGGTAGACAAAAATTATAGAAATAATCTCAAATTGCTTTGTGCCAAAGGAGACAATTAAAAAAATTACAAAATTTAAATTCAACTCATTATTAACAATGAATTTATCCCTTTAAAACTTTAAAATTCTAAAAGTTGAGGAAACACAATATTTTGATTATTAAATTTATTGTTAATACCCTTGCATTTTGAATGGTGAGTAAAACATAATATTTGAATTTGTTAATTAAACAAAAATACAAGTAATGGACTCAATTGTATAAAATACACTTTAGTAGACGAATATTGTAAATAGCAATCTCAACTTTCAATGTTGGGTCAAGCTTATTGCTCTTGTAGGAAGTGGGGAAACTTCTTATTTGAGTCGTATACATTAGCTTTTTCTAAAGTAATAATATTTAGAATAAAATTATATAAATCATTTCAAATAGCAATGTCACAAAGGAGACAATTAAAAAAGTTACAAAATTAAAATTCAACTAATAATTAACAATGCATTTAATCCTACGGGACTTTAGAATTCTAAAAATTGAAAAAGTACGATATTTTGATTTTTAAATTTATTACTAATGTCATTGCATTTCAATGGTGAGAAAAACATAATATTTAAAAGTTTTAATTGAACAAAAATACAAGTAATGAACTCAATTGTATAAAATAAACTTTTGTAGATGAATATTATAAATAGTAACTACAAGTTTCAATCTTGGGTCAACCATATTGCTTTGGCGGCGAGTGGGGAAAACTTCTTATCAAAGTCTATTGCATTTGCTTTTTCTTAAGTAATATGTTGGTAGAGAAAAATTATAAAAATTATCTCAAATTGCTTTATGACAAAGCAGACAATTAATAAAGTTACAAAATTTAAATTTAACTGATTATTAAATATGGATTTATCCCTTTAAAACTTTAAAATTCTAAAAGTTGAAAAAACACAATGTTTTGATTGTTAAATTTATTATTAATACCTTTGCATTTTGAATGGTGAGTAAAACATAATATTTGAATATGTTAATTGAACAAAAATACAAGTAATGGACTCAATTGTATAAAATACACATTAGTGGATGAATATTATAAATAACAATTCCAAATTTCAACATTGGGTCAGACATATTGCTCTTGAGGGGAGTGGGGAAAATTCCTTTTAGAGTCTCATACATTATCTTTTTCTAAAGTAATATTTTTTTAGAAAAAAATTATATAAATCATTTCAAATAGCAATGTCATAAGGGAGACAATTAAAACTATTACAAAATTAAAATTCAACTAATAAATAACAATGCATTTATTCTTATAGGACTTTAAAATTCCGAAATTGAAAAAGTACAATGTTTGATTTTTAAATTTATTGCTAATGCCATTGTATTTGATTAGTGAGAAAAACATAATATTTGAAAGTCTTAATTGAATAAAAATACAAGTAATGGACTCAATTGTATAAAATAGACTTTTGTGGATGAATATTATAAATAGTCATTGTAAGCTTTAATCTTGGGTCAACCATATTACTTTTGAGGGGAGTGAGAAAACTTCTTATTATAGTCAATTATATTTGTTTTTCTTAATTAATATGTCAGTAGAGAATAATGATATAAATTATTTCAAATTGCATTGTGGCAAAGGAGACAATTAAAAAAACTACAAAATTTAAATTCAATTGATTATCAATAATGGATTTATCTCTATAGGACTTTAAAATTCTAATAGTTGAAAAAACATAATGTTTTGATTATTAAATTTATTATTAATGCCCTTACATTTTGAATGCTGAGTAAAATATAATATTTGTATATGTTAATTGAACAAAAATACAACAAATGCACACAATTGTATAAAATACACTTTAATGGATGAATATTATAAATAGCAATCCCAAGTTTCAATGTTAGGTAAGCATATCGCTCTTGAGGGGAGTGGGAAAAATTCTTATTAAAGTCTCATACATGATCTTTTTCTAAAATAATATTCTTTTAGACTAAAATTTTATGAATCATTTCAAATAGCAATGTCATAAAGGAGACAATTAAAAAAAATTACAAAATTGAAATTTAACTCATAATGAAGAATACATTTATTCCTCCAGGACTTTAAAATCTAAAAATTGAAAGAGTGTAATGTTTTGATTTTTAAATTTATTGGTAATGCCATTGCATTTGAATGGTGAGTTAAACATAATATTTGAAAGTCTTAATTGAACAAAAATACAATTAATGGACTCAATTGTATTAAATACACTTTTGTGGATGAATATTATAAATAGTAATTGCAAGTTTCAATCTTGGGTCAACCATATTACTCTTGAGGGGAGTGGGAAAACTTCTTATTAAAGTCCATTTTATTTGCTTTTTCTTAAATAATATGTTGGTAGACAAAAATTATAAAAATTATCTCAAATTGCTTTGTGGCAAAGGAGACAATTAAAAACTTACAAAATTTAAATTCAACTGATTATTAACAATGGTTTTATCCCTATAAGACTTTAAAATTCTAAAAGTTGAGAAAATGCAATGTTTTGATTACTAAATTTATTGTTATTGTCATTGCATTTTGAATGGTGAGTAAAACTTAATATTTGAAAATCTTAATTTGACAAAAATACAAGTAATGGACTCATTTGTATAAAATACACTTTAGTAGACGAATGTTATAAATAGCAATCCTAACCTTTAATGTTGGGTCAAGCATATTGCTCTTGAGGGAAGTAGGGAAACTTCTTATTAGAGTCCCATACATTAGCTTTTTCATAAGTAATATTTTTTTTGACTAAAATTATATACATCATTTCAAATAGCAAAGTCACAACAGAGACAATTAAATAAATTACAACACTAAAATTCAACCGATAAATAACAATGCATTTATTCCTACAAGACTTTGGAATTCTAAAAATTGAAAAGTCTAATGTTTTGATTTTTAAATTTATTACTAATGTCATTGAATTTGAATGGTGAGAAAAACATAATATTTGAAAGTCTTAATTGAGTAAAAATACAAGTAATGGACTCAACTGTATAAGATAAACTTTGGTTGATGAATATTATAAATAGTAATTGCAAGTTTTAATCATGGGTCAACTATATTGCATTAAAGGGGAGTAGGGAAACTTTTTATTAGAGTCCATTATATAAAATACACTTTAGTAGATGAATATTGTAAATAGCAATCCCAACCTTCAATGTTGGGTCAAGCTTATTGCTCTTGTAAGAAGTGGGGAAACTTCTTATTTGAGTCTCATACATTAGCTTTTTCTAAAGTAATATTTTTTTAGACTAAAATTATATAAATCATTTCAAATAGCAATGTCACAAAGGAGATAATTTAAAAAATTACAAAATTAATATTTAACTAATAAATAACAATGCATTTATTCCTATAGAACTTTAGAATTCCAAAAATTGAAAAAGTACAATGTTTTGATTTTTAAATTTATTACTAATGTCGTTGCATTTGAATGGTGAGAAAAACATAATATTTGAAAGTCTTAATTGAATAAAAATACAACTAATAGATTTAAATGTATAAAATAAATTTTTGTTGATGAATACTATAAAGAGTAATCGCAAGCTTAAATCTTGGGTCAACCATATTGCTTTGCCAGGGAGTGGGGAAACTTCATCTTATAGTGTGTTGCATTTTCTTTTTTTTTTTTTAAGTAATTTGTTGGAAGATAAAAATTATAAAAATTATTTCAAATTGCATTATGGCAAAGTAGACAATTAAAAAAAAACTACAAAATTTAAATTCAACTAATTATTAACAATGGATTTATCTTTATAAAATTTTAAAATTCTAAAAGTTGAGAAAATGCAATATTTTGATTATTAAATTTATTGTTAATACCATTGTATTTTGAATGGTGAGTAAACCATAATATTTGAAAATCTTAATTGAATGAAAATACATGTACTGGACTAAATTGAATAAAATACACTTTTGTGGATAAATATTTTAAATAGTAATCGCAAGTTTCAATCTTGGGTCAACCATATTGCTCTTGAGGGGAGTGGGGAAACTTCTTATTAGAGTTCATTGTATTTGTTTTTTCTTAAGTAATATATTGGTAGACAAAAATTATATAAATTATTTCAAATTGCATTGTGACAAAGGACATAATTAAAAAAATTACAAAATTTAAATTTAACTCATTATTAACAATGGATTTATCCCTATAGCACTTTAAAATTCTAAAAGGTGAGAAAATGCAATGTTTTGATTACTAAATTTATTGCTAATGTCATTGCATTTGAATGGTGAGAAAAACATAATATTTAAAAGTCTTAATTGAATAAAAATACAAGTAACATACTCAATTGGGTAAAATAAATATTTGTGAATGAATATTATAAATAGTACTCGCAAACTTCAATCTTGGGTCAACCTTATTGCTATGGCGGGGAGTGGAGAAACTTCTTATCAGAGTCCATTGTATTTGCTTTTTATTAAGTAATACATTGGTAGAAAAAAATTATATAAATTATTTCAAATTGCATTGTGGCAAGAGAGACAATTTAAAAAATTACAAAATTTAAATGTAATTGATTATTAACAAAAGATTTATCCCTATAGGACTGTAAAATTCTAAAAGTTGAGAAAATGCAATGTTTTGATTATTAAATTTATTGTTAATGTCATTGCATTTTGAATTGTGAGTAAAACATAATATTTGAAAATCTTAATTGAACAAAAACACAAGTAATTGACTCAATTGTATAAAATACACTTTTGTGAATAAATATTATAGATAACAATCCCAAGTTTCAATCTTTGGTCAACTATATTACTTTTGAGGGGAGTGGGGAAACTTCTTATTAAAGTCCATTACATTTGCTTTTTCTTAAGTAATATGTCGATAGACAAAACTTATAAAAACTGTTTCAAATTGCATTATGGCAAAGGAGACAATGAAAAAAGCTATAAAATTTAAATTCAACAGATTATTAACAATTGATTTATCACTATAGGACTTTTAAATACTAAAAGTTGAGAAAATGCAATGTTTTGATTATTAAATTTATTGTAAATGTCATTGCATTTTGAATGGTGAGTAAAACATAATATTTGAAAATCTTAATTGAACAAAAACACAAGTAATGGACTCAATTGTATAAAATACACTTTTGTGGATAAATATTATAAATAGCAATTCCAAGTTTCAATCTTGGGTCAACCATATTGCTTTTAAGGAGAGTGGGGAAACTTCTTACTAGACTCCATTACATTTGCTTTTTCTTAAGTAATATGTCGATAGACAAAATTTATAAAAACTATTTCAAATTGCATTGTGGCAAAGGAGATAATTAAAAAACTATAAAATTTAAATTCAACTGATTATTAACAAGCAATTTATCGCTATAGGACTTTCAAATACTAAAAGTTGAGAAAATGCAATGTTTTGATTGTTAAATTAATTGTAAATGCCATAGCATTTTGAATGGTGAGTAAAATATAATATTTGAAAAACTTAATTGAACAAAAATACAAATAATGGACTCAATTGTTTAAAATACACTTTTGTCAATGAATATTATAAATAGTAATCACAGGATTCAATCTTGGGTCAACTATATTACTCTTAAAGGGAGCGGGGAAACTTCTTATTAGCGTTCATTACATTTTCTTTTTCTTAAGTAATATGTTGGTAAACAAAACTTATAAAAAATATTTCAAATTGCTTTGTAGCAAAGGAGATAGTTAAAAAAAATTATAAATTATAAATTTAACTGATTATTAACCATGGATTTATCCCTTTAAAACTTTAAAATTCTAAAAGTTGAAACAATGCAATGTTTTGATTATTAAATTTATTGTTAATGCCCTTGCATTTTGAATGGTGAGTAAAATATAATATTTGAAAATCTTAATTCAACAAAAGTACAAGTAATGGACTCAATTGTATAAAATACATTTGGTGAATAAATATTATAAATAGTAATCGTAAGTTTCAATCTAAGGTCAACCATATTACTCTTAAAGGGAGGGAAATTTTCTTATTAGAGTCCCATACATTAGCTTTTTTTAAAGTAATATTTTTTTATACTAAAATTATATAAATCATTTCTAATAGCAATGTAAGAAAGGAGGCAATTAAAAAAATTACAAAATTAAAATTCAATTGATAATTAACAATACATTTATTCCTATAATACTTTAGAATTCTAAAAATTGAAAAAGTGCATTGTTTTGATTTTTAAATTTATTACTAATGTCATTGCATTAGAATGGTGAAAAAAACATAATATTTGAAAGTCTTAATTGAACAAAAATACAATTAATAAATTCAATTGTATAAAATACATTTTTGTGGATTATTATTATTATAAATTGTCATCGTAAGTTTCAATCTTGGATCAACCATATTGTTCTTGAAGGTAGTAGGGTAACTTCTTATTAGAGTCCATTTTTTTTTTTTTGCTTTTTCTTAAGTAATATGTTTGTAGACAAAAATTATATAAATTATTTCAAATTGTATTGTGGCAAAGAAGACAATTAAAAAAATTATAAAATTTAAATTCATTTTATTATTAACAATAGATTTATCCCCATAGGACTTTAAAATTTTAAATGTTGAGAAAATGCAATGTTTTGATTATTAAATTTATTATTAATGCCATTGCATTTTGAATATTGGGTAAATCATAATATTTGAAAATCTTAATTGAATAAAAATACAAGTAATGGATTCAATTAGATAAAATACACTTTAGTAGATGAGTATTATAAATTGCAATCCCAAGTTTGAATGTTGGGTCAAACATATTGCTCTTAAAGGGAGTGGAGAAAATTCTTATTAGAGTCTCATACATTATCTTTTTCTAAAGTAATATTTTTTTAGACTAAAATTAT
>JAHOYR010004583.1:18256-36907 GCA_023213295.1 Bruguiera hainesii
TTTTAGACTAAAATTATATAAATCATTTGAAATTGCAATGTCCCAAAAGAGACAATTAAAAAAATTACAAAATTAAAATTCAACAAATAATTAACAATGCATTTATTCCTACACGACTTTAGAATTCTAAAAATTGAAAAAGTGCAAAGTTTTGATTTTTAAATTTATTGCTTATGCCATTGCATTTGAATGGTGAGAAAAACATAATATTTGAAAGTCTTAATTGAAGAAAAATATAGGTAATGGACTCAATTGTATAAAATACACTTTTGTGGATGAATATTTTAAATAGTAATTACAAGTTTCAATCTTGGGTCAACCATATTGCTCTTAAGGAGAGTGGGGAAACATATTATTATAGTCCATTTTATTTGCTTTTTCTTATGTAATATGTTTGTAGACAAAAATTATGTAAATCATTCCAAATTGCATTGTGGCAAAGAAGACGATTAAAAAAATTATAAAATTTAAATTCAACTAATTATTAATAATGGATTTATCCCTATAGGACTTTAAAAATCTAAAAGTTGAGAAAATGTATTGTTTCAATTATTAAATTTATTATTAATGCAATTGCATTTTGAATGATGAGTAAAATATAATATTTGAAAATCTTAATGGAACAAAAATATAAGTAATGGAATTAATTGTATAAAATACACATTTGTGGATGAATATTATATGTAGTAATCACAAGTTTCAATCTTGTGTGAACCTTATTGCTCTTAAGGGGAGTGGGGAAATTTTTTATTAGAGTCCATTTTATTTGCTTTTTCTTAAGTAATATGTTTCTAGATAAAAATTATACAAATTATTTTAAATTGCATTGTGATAAAAAAGAAAATTAAAAAAATTAAAAAATTTAAAATACAATTGATTATTAATAATAGATTTCTCCCTATAGGACTTAAAAATTAAAGTTGAACAGATGCAATGTTTTGATCATTAAATTTATTGTTAATGTCATTGCATTTTGAATGGTGAGTAAAACATGATATTTGAAAATCTTAATTGAATAAAAAAACAAGTAATGGACTCAATTGTATAAAATACACCTTTGTGAATGAATATTATAAGTAGTTATCGCAAGTTTCAACCTTGGGACAACCTTATTGCTCTTGAAGGGAGTGGCAAAACTTTTTATTAGAGTCGATTTTATTTGCTTTTTCTTAACTAATATGTTGATCGACAAACATTATATAAATTATTTCAAATTACATTATGCCAAAGGAAACAATTAAAAGAACTACAAAATTTAAATTCAATTAATTATTAACAATGCATTTATCGCAATAAGACTTTAAAATACTAAAAGTTGAGAAATTACAATGTTTTGATTATGAAATTTATTGTTAATGTGATTGCATTTTGAATGGTGAGTAAAACATAATATTTGAAAATATCAATTGAACAAAAATACAAGTAATGGACTCAATTATATAAAATACACTTTTGTAGATGAATATTATAAATAGTAATCGCAAGATTCAATCTTGGGTCAACCATATTGATCTTGAGGGTAGTGGGGAAACTTCTTATTAGCATCCATTACAGTTGCTTTTTCTTAAGTAATATATTGATAGATAAAACCTATAAAAATTATTTCAAATTGCTTTGTGGCAAAGGAGACAATTAAAAAAATTATAAATTATAAATTTAACTGATTATTAACAATAGATTTATCCCTTTAATACTGTAAAATTCTAAAAGTTGAAATAACGTAATGTTTTCATTATTAAATTTATTATTAATGCCCTCGCATTTAGTAAAACATAATATTTGAAAATCTTAATTGAAGAAAAACACAAGTAATAGACATAATTATATAAAGTACACTTTAATGGATGAATATTATAAATTATAATCCCAAGTTTCAATGTTGAGTGAAGCATATTGCTCTTGAGGGGAGTGGGGAAAATTCTTATTAGAGTCTCATACCTTAGCTTTTTCTAAGGTAAAATTGTTTTAAACTAAAATTATATAAATCATTTCGAATAGCAATGTCTTAAAGGAGATAATCAAAAAAATTACAAAATTAAAATTCAACTAATAATTAACAATGCATTTATTGCAACAGGACTTTAAAGTCTAAAAGTTGAAAAAGTGCAATATTTTGATTTTTAAATTTATTACTAATGTCATTGCATTTGAATGGTGAGAAAGACATAATATTTAAAAGTCTTAATTGAAGAAAAATACAAGTAATGAACTTAATTGTATAAAATATACTTTTGTGGATGAATATTTTAAATAGTAATTGCAAGATTCAATCTTGGGTCAACCATATTGCTCTTGAGAGAAGTGGGGAAGCTTCTTATTAGAGTTAATTTTTTTTACCTTTTCTTATGTAATACATTTGTAGACAAAAATTATATAAATTATTTAAAATTACATTGTGGTAAAGAAGACAATTAAAAAAATTATAAAATTTAAATTTAACTAATTATTAACAATGGATTTATTCTTAGAGGACTTTAAAATTCTAAAAGTTGAGAAAATGCAATGTTTTGATTATTAAATTTATTGTTAATGTCATTGTATTTTGAATGGTAACTAAAACATAATATTTGAAAATATCAATTAAACAAAAATACAAGTAATAGACTCAATTGTATAAAATATACTTTTATGGATGAATATTATAAATAGTAATTACAGGATTCAATTTTAGGTCAACCATATTGCTCTTGAGGGCAGTATGGAAACTTCTTATTAGCATCCATTACATTTACTTTTTCTTAAGTAATATATTGGTAGATAAAACCTATAAAAATTATTTCAAATTGCTTTGTGGCATATGAGATAATTATAAATTATAAATTTAACTTATTATTAACAATGGATTTATCGCTTTAATACTGTAAAATTCTAAAAGTTGAAACAACGTAATGTTTTCATTATTAAATTTATTGTTAATGCCCTTGCATTTAGTAAAATATAATATTTGAAAATCTTAATTAAAGAAAAACACAAGTAATGGACATAATTATATAAAATACACTTTAGTGGATGAATATTATAAGTTGTAATCCCAAGTTTCAATGTTGGGTGAAGCATATTGCACTTGAGAGGAGTGGAGAAATTTCTTATTAGAATCCCATACCTTAGCTTTTTCTAAGGTAAAATTTTTTTAGACTAAAATAATATAAATCATTTCGAATAGCAATGTCTCAAAGGAGATAATAAAAAAAATTACAAAATTAAAATTCAACTAATAATTAACAATGCATTTATTGCAATAGGACTTTAAAGTCTAAAAATTGAAAAAGTGCAATGTTTTGAATTTTAAATTTATTAATAATATCATTGCATTTGAATGGTAAGAAAGACATAATATTTAAAAGTCTTAATTGAAGAAAAATACAAGTAATGAACTCAATTGTATAAAATATACTTTTGTGGATGAATATTATAAATAGTAATCACAAGATTCAATCTTGGGTCAACCATATTGCTCTTGAGGGGAGTGGGGAAGCTTCTTATTAGAGTTCATTTTTTTTTGCCTTTTCTTATGTAATACATTTGTAGACAAAAATTATATAAATTATTTCAAATTACATTATGGTAAAAAAGACAATTAAAAAAATTACAAAATTTAAATTTAACTGATTATTAACAATGGATTTATTCTTAGAGGACTTTAAAATTCTCAAAGTTGAGAAAATGCAATGTTTTGATTATGAAATTTATTGTTAATGTCATTGCATTTTGAATGGTAACTAAAACATAATGTTTGAAAATATCAATTAAACAAAAATACAAGTAATGGACTCAATTGTATAAAATATACTTTTGTAGATGAATATTATAAGTAGTAATTATAGGATTCAATCTTGGGTTAACCATATTGCTCTTGAGGGTAGTAGGGAAACTTCTTATTAGCATCCATTACATTTATTTTTTCTTAAGTAATATATTGGTAGATAAAACCTATAAAAATTATTTCAAATTGCTTTGTGGCAAATGAGACAATTAAAAAAATTATAAATTATAAATTAAACTGATTATTAACAATGGATTTATCCCTTTAATACTGTAAAATTCTAAAAGTTGAAACAACGTAATGTTTTCATTATTAAATTTATTGTTAATGCCCTTGCATTTAGTAAAACATAATATTTGGAAATCTTAATTCAACAAAAATACATGTAATGGACATAATTGTATAAAATACACTTTTGTAGATGAATATTATAAATAGTAATCGTAAACTTCAATCTTTGGTCAACTATATTGCTCTTGAGGGGAGTGAGGAAAATTCTTATTAGAGTCTCATACATTAACCTTTTTTAAAGTAATATTTTTTTAAACTAAAATTATATAAATCATTTCAAATAGCAATGTCACAGAGGAGACAATTAAAAAAATTACAAAATTAAAATTCAACTGATAATTAACAATACATTTATTCCTACAGGACTTTAAAATTTAAAAAATTGAAAAAGTGCAATATTTTGATTTTTAAATTTATTGCTAATGACATTGCATTTGAATAGTGAGAATAACATAATATTTGAAAGTCTTAATTGAACAAAAATACAAGTAATAGACTCAATTGTCTAAAATACATTTTAGTGGACAAAATTATAAATAACAATCCCAAACATTAATGTTGGGTGAAGTATATTGCTTTTGAAGGGAGTAGGGAAAATTCTTATTAGTGTCCCATACATTAGCTTTTTCTAAGGTAAAATTTTTTTAGACTAAAATTAAATAAATCATTTCAAATAGCAATGTCACAAAGGAGACAATCAAAAAAATTAAAAAATTAAAATTTAACTGATAATTAACAATGCATTTACTCCCAAAGGACTTTAAAATTCTAAAAATTGAAAAAGTGCAATGTTTTGATTTTTAAATTTATTGCTAATGCCATTGCATTTGAATGGTGAGAAAGACATAATATTTGAAAGTCTTAATTGAAGAAAAATACAATGGACTTAATTGTATAAAATACACTTTTGTGAATGAATATTATAAATAGTAATCACAATATTTAATCATAGGGTAACCTTATTGCTCTTGAAGGGAGTGGGGAAACTTCTTATTAGAGTCTCATACATTAGTTTTTTCCAAGGTGAAATTTTTTTAGACTAAAATTAAATAAATCATTTGAAATAGTAATGTCATAAAGGAGATAATCAAAAAAATTACAAAATTAAAATTCAACTCATTATTAACAATGCATTTATTGCTACAGAACTTTTGTGGATGAATATAATAAATACTAATCATAGGTTTCAATCTTGGGTCAACCATATTGCTCTTGAAGGGAGTGGGGAAACTTATTATTAGCATCCATTATATTTGCTATTTGTTAAGTGATATGTTGGTAGATAAAATCTATAAAAGTTATTTCAAATTGCTGTGTGGCAAAGGAGACAATTAAAAAAATTATAAATTATAAATTTAACTGATTATTAACAATAAATTTATCCTTTTAATACTGTAAAATTCTAAAAGTTGAAACAACATAATGTTTTCATTATTAAATTTATTGTTAATACCCGTGCATTTTGAATGGTGAGTAAAACATAATATTTGAAAATCTTAATTCAACAAAAATACATGTAATGGACTTAATTGTTTAAAATACACTTTTGTAGATGAATATTATAAATAGTAATTGCAAGTTTCAATCTTTGGTCAACCATATTGCTCTTAAAGGGAGTGGGGAAAATTCTTATTAGAGTCCCCTCCATTAGCCTTTTTTAAAATAATATTTTTTTAGACTAAAATTATATAAATCATTTCCAATAGCAATGTCACAAAGGAGACAATTAAAAAAATTACAAAATTAAAATTCAACTGATACTTAACATTACATTTATTCTCATAGGACTTTAAAATTCTAAAAATTGAGAAAGTGTAATGTTTTTATTTTTAAATTTATTGTTAATGTCATTGCATTTGAATGGTGAGAAAGACATAATATTTGAAAGTCTTAGTTGAAGAAAAATACAAGTAATGTACTCAATTGTATAAAATACACTTTTGTGGATGAATATTATAAATAGTAATCGTAGGTTTCAATCTTGGGTCAACCATATTGCTCTTGAAGGGAGTGGGGAAACTTCTTATTAGCATCCATTACATTTGCTCTTTCTTAAGTGATATGTTGGTAGACAAAACTTATAAAATTTTTTTCAAATTGCTTTGTGGCAAAGGAGACAATTAAAAAAATTATAAATTATAAATTATAAATTCAATTGATTATTAACAATGGATTTATTCCTTTAAAACTTTAAAATTCTAAAAGTTGAAACCACATAATGTTTTGATTATTAAATTTATTGTTAATGCCCTTACATTTTGAATGGTGAGTAAAACATAATATTTGAAAATCTTAATTCAACAAAAATACAAGAAATGGACTCAATTGTTTAAAATACACTTTTGTGGATGAATATTATAAATAGTAATCGCAGGTTTCAATATTGGGTCAACCATATTGCTCGAGGGGAGTGGGGAAACTTCTTATTAGCATCGATTACATTTGCTCTTTCTTAAGTAATATGTTGGTAGACAAAACTTATAAAAATTATTTCAAATTGCTTTATGACAAAGGAGACAATTAAAAAAATTACAAAATTTAAATTCATTTGATTATTAACAATGGATTTATCCCTTTAAAACTATAAAATCTTAAAAGTTGAAAAAATGCAATGTTTTGATTATTAAATTTATTGTTAATGCCCTTGCATTTTGAATGGTGAATAAAATATAATATTTGAATATGTTAATTGAACAAAAATACAAGTAACGGACTCAATTATATAAAATACACTTTAGTGGACGAATATTATAAATAACAATCCAAAACTTCAATGTGGGTTAAACATATTGCTCTTAAGGGGAGTGGAGAAAATTCTTACTAGAGTCTCATACATTATCTTTTCTGAAAGTAATATTTTTTTAGACTTAAATTATATAAATCATTTGAAATTGCAATGTTACAAAGGAGACAATTAAAAAAATTACAAAATTAAAATTCAACTGATAATTAACAAAGCATTTATTCCTACAAGACTTTAAAATTCTAAAAATTAAAAAAGTACAATGTTTTGATTTTTAAATTTATTACTAATGTCATTGCATTTGAATGGTGAGGAAAACATAATATTTGAAACCCTTAATTGAACAAAAATACAAGTAATGGTCTTAATTGTATAAAATAAACTTTTGTAGATGAATATTATAAGTAGTAATCATAAGCTTCAATATTGGGTCAACCATATTGCTTTGGAGGGGAGTGAGGAAACTTTTTCTTAGAGTCCATTGCAATTGCTTTTTATTAAGTAATATGTTGGTAGTAAAAAATTATCTCAAATTGCTTTGTGGCAAAGTAGACAATTAAAAAAATTACAAAATTTAAATTTATTAGATTGTTAACAATCAATTTATCCCTTTTAGACTTTAAAATTCTAAAAGTTGAAAAACAGAATATTTTGATTATTAAATTTATTATTAATGCCCTTGCATTTTGAATGGTGAGTAAAAGATAATATTTGAATATATAAATAGCAATCCCAACCTTTAATGTGGGTCAAGCATATTGCTCTTGAGGGGAGTGGGGAAAATTCTTATTAGAGTCTCATACATTATCTTTTCTGATAGTAATATTTTTTTAGACTTAAATTAGATAAATCATTTGAAATTGCAATGTCATAAAGAAGACAACTAAAAAAATTACAAAATTAAAATTCAACTGATAATTAACAAAGCATTTATTCTTATAGGATTTTAGAATTATAAAAATTGAAAAAGTACAATATTTTGATTTTTAAATTTATAGCTAATGTCATTGTGTTTGAATGGTGAGGAAAACATAATATTTGAAACTCTTAATTGAACAAAAATACAAGTAATGGTCTTAATTGTATAAAATAAACTTTTGTGGATGACTATTATAAATAATAATCGCAAGCCTCAATATTGGGTCAACCATATTGCTTTGGACGGGAGTGGGCAAACATTTTCTTAGAGTCCATTCTAGTTGCTTTTTCTTAGGTAATATGTTAGTAGTCAAAACTTATAAAAATTATCTCAAATTGCTTTGTTGCAAAGTAGACAATTAAAAAAATTACAAAATTTAAATTCACTTGATTATTAACAATAGATTTATTCCTTTAAAATTATAAAATTCTAAAAGTTGAAAAAACGCAATGTTTTGATTATTAAATTTAGTGTTAATGCCCTTGTATTTTGAATGGTGAGTCAAATATAATATTTGAAAATCCTAATTAAACAAAAATACAAGTAATAGACTCAATTGTATAAAATACATTTTTGTGGATGAATATTATAAATAGCAATCCTATTACAAAATTTAAATTCAATTGATTATTAACAATGGATTTATCTGTATAGAACTATAAAATTCTAAAAGTTGAGAAAATGCAATATTTTGATTATTAAAATTATTGTGAAAGCCATTGCATTTTGAATGGTGAGTAAAATATAATATTTGAAAATCTTAATTGAACAAAAATAAAAGTAATGGACTTAATTGTATAAAATACACTTTTGTGGATGAATATTATAATAGTAATTACAAGTTTCAATCTTGGGTCAACCTTATTCCTCTTGAAGGGAGTGGGGAATCTTTTTATTCGAGTGCATTTTATTTGCTTTTTCTTAAGTAATATGGTTGTAGAAAAAAATTATATATATTATTTCAAATTTCCTTATGGTAAAGGGGACAATTAAAAAAATTACACAATTTTAATTCAACTAATTATTTACAATGAATTTATCGCTATAGGACTTTAAAATTCTAAAAGTTAAGAAAATGCAATGTTTTGATTATTTAATTTATTGTTAATGTCATTGCATTTTGAATGGTGAGTAAAACATAATATTTGAAAATCTTAATCGAACAAAAATAATAGTAATGGAATTAATTGTATAAAATACACTTTTGTTAAAGAATATTATAATAGTAATTGCAAGCTTCAATCTTGGGTCAACCATATTGCTCTTGAGGGGAGTGGGGAAACTTCTTATGAGAGTGCATTTTATTTGCTTTTTCTTGACTAATATGTTTGTAGATAAAAATTATGAAAATTATTTAAAATTGCATTATGCCAAAAGAGATAATTAAAAAAATTACAATATTTAAATTCAACTGATTATTAACAATGGATTTATGCCTATAGAACTATAAAATTCTAAAAGTTGAGAAAATACAATGTTTTGATTATTAAAGTTATTGTGAAAGCCATTGCATTTTGAATGGTGAGTAAAACATAATATTTGAAAATCTTAATTGAACAAAAATATGATTAATGGACTCAATTGTATAAAATACACTTTTGTGGATGCATATTAGAAATAGTAATCGTAAACTTCAATCTTGGGTCACCCATATTCCTCTTGAGGGGAGTGGGGAATCTTCTTATTCGAGTGCATTTTGTTTGCTTTTTCTTGAGTAATATGTTTGTAGACAAAA
Organism: Bruguiera hainesii; assembly: GCA_023213295.1. NCBI lineage: Eukaryota > Viridiplantae > Streptophyta > Magnoliopsida > Malpighiales > Rhizophoraceae > Bruguiera > Bruguiera hainesii. Next base: position 27,708 of record JAHOYR010004583.1, read on the forward strand.
ATTATATATATTATTTCAAATTGCATTGTGGCAAAGGAGACAATTAAAAAAAATTAAAATATTTAAATTCAACTAATTATTAACAAAGGATTTATCTCTATAGGACTTTAAAATTTTAAAAGTTGACAGAAGTGGGGAAACTTCTTATTAGAGTCTCGTATATTAGCTTTTTCTGAAATAATATTTTTTTAGACTAAAATTATATAAATCATCTCAATTATCAATGTCACCAAGGAGACAATTAAAAAAATTACAAAATTAAAATTCAACTGATACTTAACATTGCATTTATTCCCATATTGCTATTGAGGGGAGTGGGAAAAATTCTTCTTAGAATCCATTGCATTTGTTTTTTCTTATGTAATATGTTGGTAGACAAAAATTATATAAATTATATCAAATTGCATTATGGCAAAGGAGACAGTTTAAAAAAACTAGAAAATTTAAATTCAATTGATTTCCAATGGATTTATCTCTATAGGATTTTAAAATTCTAAAAGTTGAGAAAATGCAATGTTTTGATAATTAAATTTATTGTTAATGCTGTTGCATTTTGAATGGTGAGTAAAATATAATATTTGAAAATATTAATTGAACAAAAATAAAAGTGATCGACTTAATTGTATAAAATACACTTTTGTGGATGAATATTATAATAGTAATCACAAACTTCAATCTTGGGTCAACCATATTGCTCCTGAGGGGAGTGGGGAAACTTCTTATTAAGGTGCAATTTATTTGCTTTTTCTTAATTAACATGTTCGTAGACAAAAATTATATAAATTATATCAAATTGCTTTATGACAAAGGAGACAATTAAAAAAACGAGAATATTTAAATTTAATTGATTATTAACAATAGATTTATTTCTATAAGACATTAAAATTTTAAAAGTTGAGAAAATGCAATGTTTTGATGATTAAATTTACTGTTAAAGCCATTGTTTTTTGAATGCTGAGTAAAACATAACATTTGAAAATCTTAATTGAACAAAAATACGATTAATGGACTCAATTGTATAAAATACACTTTCGTGGATGAATATTAGAAATAGTAATCACAAGCTTTAATCTCGGGTTAACTATATTGCTCTTGAGGGGAGTGGGGAAACTTTTTCTTATAGTCCATTGCATTTTTTTTTTCTTAAGCAATATTCTGGTAGACAAAAATTATATAAATTATATCAAATTGTATTGTGGCAAAAGAGAAAATTAAAAAATTAGAAAATTTAAATTTAAATGATTATTAACAATGAATTTATCTTTATAGGGTTTAAAATTCTAAAAGTTGACAAAATGCAATATTTTGATTATTAAATTTATTGTTAAAGCTATTGCATTTTGAATGCTAAGTAAAACATAACATTTGAAAATCTTAATTGAACAAAAATATGATGAATAGACTCAATTGAATAAAATACACTTTTTTGGATGAATATTATAATTGTAATCACAAACTTTAATCTTGGGTCAGTCATAGTGCTTTTGAGGGGAGTGGGGAAATGTTTTCTTAGAATCCATTGCATTTGCCTTTTCTTCAGTAATATGTTGGTAGACAAAAACTATATAAATTATTTCAAATTGCATTATGACAAAGGAGACAATAAAAAAAAAACTCTAATATTATGTTTTTTCTTTAGTTATATATTTGCAGATGAAAATTATATAAATTATTTCAAATTGCATTGTAGCAAAGGAGAGAATGAAAGAAAGTATAAAACTTAAATTCAACTAATTATTAACAATGCATTTACCCCTATAAGACTTTAAAATTCTAAAAGTTGAAAAAATGCAATGTTTTGATTTTTCAATTTATTGTTAATGTCATTGTATTTTAAATGGTGAGAAAAATATAATATTTGAATATGTTAATTGAACAAAAATACAAGTAATGGGCTCAATTGTATTAAATACACTTTAGTAGATGAATATTATAAATAGCAACCCCAAGCTTTAATGTTGGGTCAAACATATTGTTTATGAGGGGAGTGGGAAAACATCTTATTAGAGTCCATTGCATTAACTTTTTCTTAAGTAATATGTTTATAGACTAAAATTATATAAATCATTTCATATAACATTGTCGTAAGGGAGACACTTAAAAAACTTACAAATGTTAAATTTAACTGACTATTAACAATGCATTTATCCTTATAACAGTTTAAAATTCTCAAAATTGAAAATATGCAATTTTTTGATTTTAAAAATTGTTATTAATGCCATTACGTTTGAATTGTGAGAAAAAAAATAATATTTGAATATGTTAATTAAACGAAAATTCAAGTAATGGACACAATTGTATAAAACACACTTTAGTGGATGAATATTATAAATTGCAATCCCAAGCTCTAATGTTGGGTGAAGTATATTGCTTTTGAGGGGAGTGGGGAAACTTTTTATTAGAGTCCATTGCATTTACTTTTCCTTCAGTAATATATTTGCAAACTAAAATTATATAAATCATTTCAAATTGTGTTGTGGCAAAGGAGAGAATTAAAGAAAGTACAAAATTTAAATTCAACTAATTATTAACAATGCATTTACCCTTATAAGACTTTAAAATTCTAAAAGTTGAAAAATGCAATGTTTTGATTTTTAAATTTATTATTAATGTCATTGCATTTTAAGTCTTTAGGATAAAGAACTGTTTTTACCTTAAACTTAGCATAGCCCATTCTCTACAACCATAGTTTGTTTTAGTGCAGTTCTTTATGGGTCTAAGAATTGACGTCTTGTTTCTTGTAGAATCTACTAGTAATATATACAATCCTTCATGTTAGTATGAGGATACATATCTTTTTTAAGATAAAATCATTCTACTTCATTAGGCCAAAGTGTAGCACATAAAAAATCAATGTACCTTGGGATTAAAGGATATGTTAATGTTTTCTCGCGAGCACACTCATAAGTGTCTTCTCGAACTTTATCAACTCCTTTTTTTGTTTGAACTTGATGCATTTTTAGTCAATGAAATAACTAACATGACTGGGGATTATGGCCCCTGTATTAAGGGTCTTTTACTCATCTAGATCCGTACAAAAATTCATAAATTAGAAAATCAAGGAGTGAGTTTGATGTTCCTTTAACTTGATGTTTGAGTTAAATGCAAGTAACATTCATTGCCATCTAGCAAAGATTTGCTTAGAAGCTATGGTCATAACTTATCTTGTAAGCATATCTTTTACTACTTTACAATCAATTAAAAGAAGGAATTTTTGATTTGTTGGATCATTTTCAAATTTTAATGTACAAAATTATGGCAAGAATTTCCTTTTTAATTATAGAGTAATTAACTCTAATCCCATTCCACATTCTTGAAGTAAATCAAAGTTCTTCTTAGGAATGAAGTCTTTGTTTAAGAATACCTTTATATCCCTTACCTGATATGATGTGAAAAACCCTAAAAAGATGTGGCTTAGGGACTCAACACATGCAAGGAATCAAAGAATATCTAAGAAAGCTAAATCAGATTTTAATAATACAAACCCTAAACCCAATATTCAAAAGAACACAAACCTAAAGTATTTAAGAAGGATATGGATGTCACACTCCAGAAAAGAGGAAAATTGGAAGTGATAAGTCGAGTTGTAGAAATTTCTTCTCTTAAGCTAGAAATTTCTTCTCTTATTCTTTGCATAACAATTTTCAAACATTAGTTTTCTATGGTTCACAAATCTTTTGGTTAGTATTTTCTTTAGCTAGATGTAGATATTTTTCTAGTTGTTTTTGATTTCCTCTTGGATCCTAAATTTTATTAGTAAGATCCAATATTAAATTTTTTTCCTTTGTTAGGACTGATAAGCCCTTACTTTTACTTAACACTTGATAATAGTTGCATTATCTTACACAACTATACTTTGAATTAGATTCAGAGGAAAGTGTTATAACCCAAAGAAATGCATGGCATTTAGAAGTTCAGCTGACAATGAATTCAATTAATGATATCTTATTAAAGAATATGTATTGAATTTCTTGATGCTTTCATTGATTATTGATAAAAGCTTAAATAATTTACAAAAGAAGAAAAATAAAAGAAAACTAGACTCTTATTTTCATCACTCTAGCATCTCTTCTTATAGTAGGAGAAAAGGTAATGACTATCTCAAGGTAGGTCCCAAAGGGTTCTTTGCTTTATAAAAGCTTTCAATGTTAGGCATTTTTGTGGTAAAATTTGGAAAATAAGAGAACCAAATAGGTCCATCACTTAAACTTGATTCTACCACTCTTGATAAAGAGTCATCAAAATGATTATGTCTTTTATCTTCAACATAAATAATTGTTGAGTTATTTAAACCCAATCTAGTGGCAGGTTTTAGTATTACTTACACCATTCCAATATGAACATTGTTATCTAGAAAGGCTTATTATCTAGAAATGAGGAGACAACATCACTACAAAGATGATTAAGACTATCAAGATAATTGACTTTTCTTATAAGTATGCAATGGTTGTATTTATAAATAATAAGATTATCTATTCATTTCCTCCTATCAAAGCTGCTTGCAATGCAAGGACTCATTCCCAAAAAATCATCTTGAAATTAACTTTTGTGTCCTTAACAAACATTACATTCATTGTAACTAACATGTTTGTACACATTTAGTAATTTGAATCCTTTCAATTCCATCAAACAAAGGAGTCGTTAATCATTATTTGCTTTTCTTTCAATTATGTAATGGTTCAATTCCTAAATAAAGAAACTGTCTCTTCATTTCCCCCTCATAAAGCTCCTCCTTTCATTGTAAGAACTCACCTTTGGAACTTGTTGTTGATAATGTATTCTTTATTAACAACAACTGTGATCTTAGTAAGTTATTTTTAGCTAATAACAATGTCAATAAGGTAACATATTGAAGAGATTCTAACTCCTTCTCTTTTAAAGAATTATCTAAGATATTTTCTTCTTGATTTACTTTAAGAATATAAAAAGAGGTTAGAGCTAATTACTTTACTATTAAAAAAGAAATTCATATTATAGTTTTATGCATTCAAAAATTTAACAATACATTCTTTAACAAAGGAGTATGAGGTTAAACCTAGAAAGATAGTCTCAACCCCAAACAATACATTCATTCAAATCCACTTTAATGTCATAGCACATTGATTTTTTATGTACTATTAAGAATAATTATACTCAGTTTCAGCCTAATAAAGTTGCATGATGTTATCCTAAAGATAATGTGTATCCTTATATTAATATGAAGGATTGTTGTATTATTAGTAAATTCTACATGAAACAAGCTTAATGGTTTTTGAACCTATAGAGAGAGGCACTGGAACAAACTATGGTTATGGAGAATGGGTGTATGTCAAGTTTATTGTAAAGAAAATTCTTTATCCTGAAGACTAGCTAGTGCCATTAGAGACCTCAGACAATTGTGGAAGGTTAAAACCTACAATTATTTTGACTATATTGAAGCATGAAAAAAAGCACTATTATATGAAAACAAGCATAAGAAATTAAGTTGGTTCATTTAGATCCACTTTTTGAATGACCCAAAGAGATTTCCCAATCAGTTTAAGGTTGAAGTGTTGTTAAAATTTTAATCTAATTTCAACAAACCTTTAAGCATCCCGTCTTCTTTGATTTGCTTTGGGATTCCAACATCGACAATCAATGTATCCTCATATAATATAATAATATTGTCCATTTAAGAACATACCTTTTAAATAGATCTTTGCTAGATGGCAAGGAATATTATTTGTATTTGATTTTGACATTGAGTTTATTAAAGGAAAATCAAACTCTCTCCTTGATTTTCTAACTCATTAGTTTTTGTAGGGATTTGGATGAGTAAAATACCCTTAATATAGGGGCCCTAATCCCCAATAAGGTCAATTATTTCACTAGCTAAAGATGCATCATCTCTAAGATTCTCATGATGGGTGGAAGGCTTCAATAGATGCAAGAAGTCCATTGCACATTCCAAAAGACCCAATAACACAAGATAGAGTTTCAATGGATGCAAGAGGTCCATTGCACATTCCAGAAGGCCCAATAACACGAGCTAGAGCTTCAATGGATGCAAGAGGTCCATTGCACATTCCAGAAGGCCCAATAACACGAGCTAGAGTTTCAATGGATGCAAGAGGTCCATTGCACATTCCAGAAGGCCTAATAACACGAGCTAGAGCCAAAAAGATTAAAGGAGCACTAAATGGGCTGATTCTAGACATTCAGGCCAACCAGGCTTCAAATGGTGCGAATTCAAGTTTTAAAGAGAGCCCAGGCCTAATTAATATAATTGGACTACTTAATGGGTCAAACTAAGTGATAGCATTCACTTCTAAATAGGAGTTCATTGTATGTGCTGGAATTAGTCCGAAATTCCTCCAAAATAAGGATTTCTCCTAAATAGGAATTTTGCCTCTTTAGGATTGCTATTTAAGCCTATAAATAGGCACCCCTTGTAAGCTTTGGAAATAAGACAACTTTGAGTGAAATAAAAAGTAAGGGTTTTTCTCCCTCGGTTCTTTTAAGAAATAAAGAACTTATCAAGAGGTAATTCTTCTTGTGGCGTTCAAATCGACTTATCACTCTCAATTCCTTCCTTTTCTAGAGTGTGGTGTCCATATCCATCTTGAATACCCTAGGTTCATGTTCCTTCGAATATTGGGTCTAGGGTTTGTGTTATTAAACTCTGATTTAGCTTTCATGGTTGTTCTTTGATTTATTGTGTGTGTTAGGTCCCTAAACCACGTCTTTTTGGGGTTTTCCGCATCACTCTTACTGTTGTTTGCCTCTTCCTACCATTAAGTGAGACTATACCATTATGGCCAAACAAGCTACTGTGTTAGATATATGGATATTAAACATGTTCCATGGTTAGTTAGACAAATTAACATTTACTAATAGAAAAAAATTTAACTTTTTTAAAGATGGCATTTATATGGCCAAAGGAATAATTAGCCTAAATAGTCCTAGGACTACACTAGAACCTATTGTATCTATATAAGAGAGAAATTACTTGAAATGATGACATCATTACTTCAAAGTGAACCTACTTTATAAGAGAGTCATACTTAGCTAGAAAGTAGTTTGAATCAAAAGGATGATATCATGTAGGATTCACAAGACCCTTATGAGGTGTAAAAGTGATAAAGTTACCTTTAGTGATAAAACTACAAAGATGCCCAACATTAAAAGCTTTTAGAAAGCAAAGAATCTCTCAATTTTTATAAAGTAAGGAACCCTTTGGGACCCACCTTAAGACAATCATTACCTTTTATCCTATTATAAGAAGAGATGCTTGAGTAAGGAAAATCAAAGTCTAGTTTTCTTCTGTTTTTCTTCTTTTGAAAACCTTGTATCGTCTGTAAAATATTCAAGCTTGTATCAACAATCAATGAAAGCTATCATTTTATAAGTTCTATAACTTTTACCTTAGTTTTTATAGTATTGTTACTTGCTATTTAACATTGTTGTTTGATATATTGTTAATGAATTAATGAATGTTATATTGTTAATGAATGGTATCTAGCCATTGTTATGATAATTGAAATCCCAAGTCACATTGTCATTGTTGGGTTGTTGTAGTAAAAGAAGACTTTTAGAGAATTGGCATAAATGGTTAATAATGATATTATGCAGATCAATGGATAGGTTAAGACCTACTTGGCTCTCTTGTAGTAGTAGTAGTCATAGTGTTAAAAGAAATAGAAATAAAGAAATAATTATTAATGGAAGTTTAAATAATAATTATTTATAGAATTGAACTTTGCACTAGATACTATAAGTTATGGTGTGGTCTTAGGACAATTTAGGCTAATTATTCCCTTAGTGGTATGAACATTGTCTTCAAAGAAGTTAAATTGTTCCCACCAACAAATGTTTATACGTCTATCTAACACACTAGCCTATTTGGCCACGGCATATGATACCAAGAGGTGAACAACAATAAGAGGTTTTTAACCTCATCATTTTTTTCACAAAACTATTAATAAATATTTCCTACCTTTTAGGTAAGGTTATGAGATGTAATCACCATTTGAAAAACTACATTTTAAACTAATTAGGAAATCTCTTTGAGTCATTCAAAAAATGGATCTAAATAAACAAATAAATTTCTAGAGCATGTTTCAATATAACAATGCTCTTTCCCATGCTTGGGTATAGTCAAAATAATTATAGGTTTTCACCTTCTACCATTCTTTGAGGTCTTTAGTGGGAAATAGGTCACCTTGTTAGTCTTGAAGATATAGAACTTTCTCTACCTTAAACATTGCATGCCCCTTAACGCAGCCTGCATCACCGCATCTCTCACCAACAAGCTCTCATCAGCAAGTTCCACAATGTTTGCTCAGCCAAGAAGATCAGCTCCCATTCAAGCTCATCAGTCTTCTTGGCAGGTCCATAACCACAAGATTCTCATAATTGACTTTCCATAACTAACAAGATTCTCATCGTTGACTCTGTCATTTCTTATACATTGAAAATATTCTATTTTGATAATCTTTCTTTATTGGCTCCTAGTTCCTAGACTTGATTTAAATTGTGGGAAACTTTGAAAGTATTCTATTTTTATAATCTTTCTTTATTAGCTCTTAGTTCCTAGGCTTGATTTAAGTCTTTTCATTATCTTTTGCTTTGCTTTAAAACGCAATCAATATTATGTAGAATTGGATGAATGGAATTGCTTTGGGTATTCTTTTAAACCTCAAAGAGTTCATACCCATGAAAACCTAGAAGAGTTTTTCTCTCCATCCTTGAAAAGTTGGAGCTTTTCAAAGTTTATAGAAGAATTGATGCCCCACTAACTTAATTGGAATCCTAAAAGAGCAACCATTGAAGTCCCTCCTCATTTTAATGTTTTGACCAATTCTATTTTGTTCACTTCTTCCCCTAATTGATAACTTTGCAGCACTTATCTGCAAAAAATCAAAATATGTAATTGTAAATCTACAAGTCCTTGTTCATTTGTAATTGCAGTCACTCCATTTGACCTATTAATTGAGAGATACAGTCATTTTCCTAACAACATGCAAAACTAAAATTTCCGCTCGAATTTCTACAAGTCACTTTCCCGATCTTTTTTTATTTTTGACTTAATTGGTAAGTCTTTGGCTACATAATTTGGTATCAAAGCTTTGGAGGAGAGGACAATGCCTCCAAGACAAGCCAGATGTTGAGATGGCAAAGCCATTCCATTAAACAAAGTGCACACACTTGCTGAGAATTTACAACAACATATGGAACAACAA
>JAHOYR010004596.1:0-13025 GCA_023213295.1 Bruguiera hainesii
CAATACAGTATTGACAATTCATTTATCCCTAGTAGATTTTAAAATTCAAAAAATTGCAAAATTGAAATATTTTGATTGTTAAATTTATTGTTAATGTCATTCAATTTAATTGATGAGAAAAATATAATATGTGAAAAATATAATATTTGAATATGTTAATTGAACAGAAATACAAGTAATGGACTCAATTGTATAAAATACAATTTAGTCGATCAATATTATAAATAGCAAATCCAAGTTTCAATGTTGTGTTAAGCATATATTTCTAGATGAGAAATCTCAATTGCAATAAATACAATTTATTATTAATGTCGTTTGATTTAATTAGTGAGAAAAACATAATATGTGAAAAATATAATATTTGAATATGTTAATTGAGCAAAAATACAAGTAATGAATTTAATTGCATAAAAGACACTTTAGTGGATGAGTATTATAAATAGAAATCTCAAGTTTCAAGGTTACGTGAAGCATATATCCCTAGATAAGAGTGGGGAACCACCTTATTAAAGTCCATTACTTTTCTTTTTTCTTAAGTAATTTGTCTGAAGACAAGAATTCTATAAATCATTTCAAATTGCATTGAGGCAATGAAGACAATTAAGAAAATTGCAAAATTTAAATTCAAAAGGGTATTGACAATTCATTTATCCCTAGCAGATTTTAAAATTCTAAAAATTGCAAAAATGCAATATTTTGATTTTTAAATTTATTGTTAATGTTATTTAATTTGATTGGTGAGAAAAATACAATATTTGAATATCTTAGTTAAACAAAAATACAAGTAATGGACTGAATTGCAAAAAATACACTTTAGTGGATGAATATCATAAATAGTAATCCCAAGTTTCACTGTTGTGTTAAGCATATATCCCTCGATAAGAGTGCAGAACCTTCTTATTATAGTGGATTGCTTTTGCTTTTTCATAAGTAATTTTCCTGATTATTATATAAATCATTTCAAATTGCGTTGAGGCAAAGGAGACAATTTAGAAAATTGCTAAATTTAAATTCAACAGAGAATTGACAATTCATTTATCCCTAACAGATTTTAAAATTCTAGAAATTGCAAAAATGCAATATTTTGATTTTTAAATTTATTGTTAATGTCGTTTGATTTGATTGGTAAGAAAAATATAATATGTGAATACGTTATTTGAACAAAAATACAAATAATGGACTCCATTACATAAAATACACTTTAGTGGATGAATAATATAAATGACAATTCTAAATTTCAATGTTGTGTTAAAGATATAACTCTAGATGGGATTATAGAACCTTTTTATTACAATCCATTGCTTTTGCTTTTTCTTAAGTAATTTGCCTAAATATTATATAAATCATCTCAAATTGCTTTAAGGCAAAGGAGGCAATTCAGAAAATTGCAAAATTTAAATTCAATAGAATATTGACAATTCATTTATCCCTAGTAGATTTTAAAATTTGAAAAAATGCAAAATTGAAATATTTTGATTTTTAAATTTATTGTTAATGTGGTTTAATTTAATTGCTAAGAAAAGTATAATATGTGAAAAATGTAATATTTGAATATGTTAATTGAAGAGGAATACAAGTACTGTACTTAATTGCATAAAATACAATTTAGTGGATGAATATTATAAATAGCAAACCCAAGTTTCAATGTTGTGTTAAGCATATATCTTTAGATGGGAGTGCAAAATCTTCTTATTACAGTCTATTGCTTTTGCTTTTTTTTAAGTAATTTGCCTGAAGATTATATAAATCATTTCAAATTGCGTTGAGGCAAAGGACACAATTCAGAAAATTGCAAAATTTAACTTCAACAGACCATTGACAATTCATTTATCCCTAGTAGATTTTAAAATTCTAAAAATTGAAAAATTGAAATATTTGATTTTTGAATTTATTGTTAATGTTGTTTGATTTAATTAGTGAGAAAAACATAATATGTGAAAAATATAATATTTGAATATGTTAATTGAACAAAAATACAAGTAATGGACTTAATTGCATAAAAGATACTTTAGTGGATGAATATTATAAATAGAAATCTCAAGTTTCAAAGTTGCGTGAACCATATATCCCTAGATAAGAGTGGGGAACCACCTTAATAAAGTCCATTACTTTTCTTTTTTCTTAAGTAATTTGTCTGAAGACAAGAATTCTATAAATCATTTCAAATTGCATTGAGGCGATGAAGATAATTAAGAAAATTGCAAAATTTAAATTCAAAAGGGTATTGACAATTCATTTATCCCTAGCAGATTTTAAAATTCTAAAAATTGGAAAAATGCAATATTTTGAGTTTTAAATTTATTATTAATGTTGTTTAATTTGATTGGTAAGAAAAATACAATATTTGAATATCTTAATTAAACAAAAATACAAGTAATGGACTGAATTGTAAAAAATACACTTTAATGGATGAATATCATAAATAGCAGTCCCAAGTTTCACTGTTGTGTTAAGCATATATCCCTCGATAAGAGTGCAGAACCTTCTTATTACAGTGGATTGCTTTTGCTTTTTCATAAGTAATTTGCCTGATTATTATATAAATCATTTCAAATTGCGTTGAGGCAAAGGAGACAATTTAGAAAATTGCTAAATTTAAATTCAACAGAGAATTGACAATTCATTTATCCCTAACAGATTTTAAAATTCTAGAAATTGAAAAAATGCAATATTTTGATTTTTAAATTTATTGTTAATGTCATTTGATTTGATTGGTGAAAAAATACAATATTTGAATGTCTTAATCGAACAAAAATACAAGTAATGAACTCAATTGCATAAAATACACTTTAGTGAATGAATATTATAAATAGCAATCCCAAGTTTCAATGTTGTGTTAAGGATATAACCCTAGATGGGATTATAGAACCTTCTTATTACAATCCATTGCTTTTGCTTTTTCTTAAGTAATTTGCCTGAAGATTATATAAATCATGTCAAATTACTTTGAGGCAAAGGAGACAATTCAAAAAATTTCAAAATTCAAATTCAATAGAGTATTGACAATTCATTTATCCCTAGTAGATTTTAAAATCCGAAAAATTTCAAAATTGAAATATTTTGATTTTTAAATTTATTGTTAATGTCGTTTAATTTAATTGCTGAGAAAAGTATAATATGTGAAAAATATAATATTTGAATATGTTAATTAAAGAGGAATACACTTTAGTGGATGAATATTATAAATAGCAAACCCAACTTTCAATGTTGTGTTAAGTATATATCTTTAGATGGGAGTGTAGAATCTTCTTATTACAGTCTATTACTTTTGCTTTTTCTTAAGTAATTTGCCTGAAGATTATATAAATCATTTCAAATTGTGTTGAGGCAAAGGACACAATTCAAAAAATTGCAAAATTTATCTTCAACACAGTATTGATAATTAATTTATTCCTAACTGATTTTAAAATTTTAAAAATTACAAAATTGAAATCTTTTGATTTTTAAATTTATTGTTAATGTTATTTAATTTAAGTGGTGGGAAAAATAAAATATGTGAAAAATATAATATTTGAATATGTTATTTGAACAAAAATACAAGTAATGGATTGAATTGCATAAAAGACACTTTAGTGAATGAATATTATAAATAGCAATCCCAAGTTTCAAGGTTGTGTGAAGCATATATCCCTAGATAGGAGTGGGGAACCACGTTATTAGAGTCCATTGCTTTTCTTTTTTCGTAAGTAATTTGTCTGAAAACAATAATTCTATAAATCATTTCAAATTGAATTGAGGCAAAAGACACAAATCAGAAAATTGCAAAATTTAAATTCATTAGAGTATTGACAATTCATTTCTCCCTAGCAAATTTTAAAATTCTAAAAATTGCAAAAATGCAATATTTTGATTTTTAAATTTGTTGTAAATGTCGTTTGATTTGATTGGTGAGAAAAATACAATATGTGAATATCTTAATTGAACAAAAATATAAGTAATGGACTGAATTGCATAAAATACACTTTAGTGGATGAATATCATGAATAGCAGTCCCAAGTTTGAATGTTGTGTTAAGCATAAATCCCTCGATGGGAGTATAGAACCTTCCTATTACAGTCAATCGCTTTTGCCTTTTCATAAGTAATTTGCCTGATTATTATATAAATCATTTCAAATTGCGTTGAGGCAAAGGAGACAATTCAGAAAATTGCTAAATTTGAATTCAACAGGGAATTAACAATTCATTTATCCCTAACAGATTTTAAAATTCTAGAAATTGCAAAAATGAAATATTTTGATTTTTAAATATATTATTAATGTCATTTGATTTAATTGGTGAAAAAATATAATATTTTAATGTCTTAATCGAACAAAAATACAAGTAATGGACTCAATTGCATAAAATATACTTTAGTGGATGAATAATATAAATGACAATTTCAAGTTTCAATGTTGTGTTAAAAATATAATCCTAGATGGGATTATAGAACTTTCTTATTACAATCCATTGCTTTTGCTTTTTCTTAAGTAATTTGCCCAAATATTATATAAATCATCTCAAATTGCCTTAAGGCAAAGGAGGCAATTCAAAAAATTGCAAAATTTAAATTCAATAGAATATTGACAATTCATTTATCCCTAACAGATTTTAAAATTTGAAAAATTGCAAAATTGAAATATTTTGATTTTTAAATTTATTGTTAATGTCGTTTGATTTAATTGGTGAGAAAAATATAATATGTGAAAAATATAATATTTGAATATGTTAATTGAACAAAAATACAAGTAATGGACTCAATTGCATCAAATACACTTTCAAGGATGAATATTATAAATAGCAATCTCAAGTTTCAAGGTTGTGTGAAACATATATCCCTAGTTGGGAGAGCAAAACTTTCTTATTACAGTCCATTGCTTTTGCTTTTTTTTAAGTAATTTGCTTGAAAATTATATAAATTATTTGAAATTGCATTGAGGCAAAGGAGACATTTTAGAAAATTGCAAAATTTAAATTCAACACAGTATTGACAATTCATTTATTCCTAACTGATTTTAAAATTTTAAAAATTACAAAATAGAAATCTTTTGATTTTTAAATTTATTATTAATGTCGTTTAATTTAAGTGGTGGGAAAAATAAAATATGTGAAAAATATAATATTTGAATATGTTATTTGAACAAAAATACAAGTAATGGACTGAATTGCATAAAAGACACTTTAGTGGATGAATATTATAAATAGCAATTTCAAGTTTCAAGGTTGTGTGAAGCATATATCCCTAGATAGGAATGGGGAACCACCTCATTAGAGTCCATTGCTTTTCCATTTTTTTAAGTAATTTGTCTAAAGACAAGAATTCTATAAATCATTTCAAATTGCATTGAGGCAAAGGAGACTATTAAGAAACTTACAAAATTTAAATTCAACAGAGTATTGACAATTCATTTATTCCTAGCAAATTTTAAAATTCTAAAAATTGCAAAAATGCAATATTTTGATTTTTAAATTTGTTGTTAATGTCATTTGATTTGATTGGTGAGAAAAATACAATATTAGAATATCTTAATTGACCCAAAATACAAGTAATGGACTTAATTGAATAAAATACACTTTAGTGGATGAATATCATAAATAGCAGTCCCAAGATTCAATGTTGTGTTAAGCATATATCCCTAGATAGGAGTGCAAAACCTTCTTATTACAGTCGATTGCTTTTGCTTTTTCATAAGTAATTTGCCTAATGATTATATAAATCATTTCAAATTGCGTTGAGGCAAAGGAGACAATTTAGAAAATAGCAAAATTTAAATTGAATATAGAATTGACAATATATTTATCCCTAGCAGATTTTAAAATTCTAGAAATTGCAAAAATGCAATATTTTGATTTTAAAATTTATTATTAATGTCGTTTGATTTGATTAGTGAGAAAAATATAATATTTGAATATTTTAATTGAACAAACATATAAGTAATGAACTCAATTGGATAAAAGACACTTTAATGGATGAATATTATAAATAGTAATCTCAAGTTTCAAGGTTGTCTGAAGCTGAAACCCTAGATAGGAATGGGGAACCACCTTATTAGAGTCCATTGCTTTTCCTTTTTCTTAAGTAATTTGTCTGAAGACAAGAATTCTATAAATCATTTCAAATTGCATTGAGACAAAGGAGACAATTAAGAAAATTGCAAATTTTAAATTCAAGAGAGTATTGACAATTCATTTAACCCTAGCAGATTTTAAAATTCTAGAAATTGCAAAAATGCAATATTTTGATTTTTAAATTTATTGTTAATGTTGTTTGATTTGATTAGTGAGAAAAATACAAAATTTGAATATCTTAATTGAACAAAATTACAAATAATGGACACAATTGTATAAAAAACACTTTAGTGGATAAATATTATAAACAGAAATCCCAAATTTCAATGTTGTGTTGAGCATATATCCCTAGATGGAAGTGTAGAACCTTCTTATTACAATTCATTGCTTTTGTTTTTTCTTAAGTAATTTGCCTGAAGATTATATAAATTATTTCAAATTGCCTTGAAGCAAAGGAGACTGAAGTTCCCAACTTCACCCTAGGATCTACTAGTTTGTGATACTGAGAGGGGGGATGAATCAGTATCACCACAATTCGCAATTCGCAGGAAAGTGAACAACTTCAATCTCTTCTTAAAAGCAAACTCTTTCTCAGATTCGACTAAGGTAGATCTATTGCTACCTACTAATCACAATAGTCCCCAAAGTCACCTTTCAGACACCTTGCCTAATAGACAATTCGGATGTTCTTGTTTAGGTCTTCGTTAGGTTATGGGTTGGCTGATACTTTAGCTGCATTCACAACTTAATTCAAAACATAGAATGTAAAGCAAATTAAGGACACGCGAGATTTACGTGGTTCCGTCAATGTGACGTACATCCACGGTGGTAGGGACTCTCCCTTACTGAGACTATCCACTATACTTGAGAATTTCAGTTACAATGGATGTCTTAATCTTCTGCTCCTTTCACTATTGCAATTACTAAGCAAGTACAATACAAAGAGTGTCACTTACTATGTCTACCCTTCGTCTAGCTTGTCTTGCCTTTGTTGAATTAAAAGGCTGCTCCACTGCCGCTTAGAAGTTCACCGCAATGCTCTCTAACCTCTCTTGAAGAAATCTGGAAATACATTGAGTTCTTTCCGATGCTTCGCCAAATTCCTTCTCTAGGTTGTCTCACACAGCTCCTACTTTTGCCGTCTCACGGTTTCACAGCTTGCACTCAAGTTTCTGGTCTGCCGTTTCACGTCTCACAGCCTACCCCACGCTTCTGATCAGTCACGCTGTTGCACGTTTTAGTCTCACGCTCTTGGTCTGCTGTTTCACGTCTCTTGGCTTGCCTCACACTACTGGTTTTTCTGGTTCACGTCTCTCGCCCTGCCTCACGCTTCTAGTCTGCTGTCTTTTCTTCCGGGTGGTCTCACGGATACCAGGTCTGCTGTCTTCTCTTCCGGGTGGTCTGTTTCTTATTTCTCCTCTTGCTGGTTGTGCGTTTCTGGTTTGGTTGCAGGATGTGTTTCTGGTTTGCTTGCAGGAGGCGTTTCTGGTTTGCTTGCAGGAGGCGTTTCTGGTTTGCCTGTAGGATGTGTTTTTGGTTTGCTTGCAGGACGTGTTTCTGGTTTGCTTGCAGGAGGCGTTTCTGGTTTGCTTGCAGGAGGTTGCACGTTCTGGTTTGCTCTCCCGGTGGTGACGTTTCTGGTTTGCTCTCTTGGTGGTGTTGTTTCTGATCTCTTGCCGTTCTGCTCTCTCTTCCTTTTGGCCGGTTGCTGTAGGGTTGTTGTTTATTCAATTGTGTTGGCCCTCTACCCTAGTTTTGTCTTCCAAGGCCTTTATATACTCTCTTCCATGAAACCCTAATAGAGCTTACATGGCAGATTTACATTCTTGCCCTTACGTGGTAGATTTACTTTCTTGCCCTTCCATGTGGCTTTACTTTCTTGCACACTTAACCCTAGTTGACAACAATTACAACGCATACAAGGCTCTGGGAACAACAATCTCCCCCTTTGTAATTGTTGGCAACACTCATAACAAAAACCATTATGCAGCAGTCCTTCATAATCTTCTTAAAGTAATAATCCAGAAGCAGATGGATTACAACTCCCCCTAAATATGCACTCCCCCTTCCTTAGCAGCTCCCCCTGCACTGTTGCTTCTCTCCCCCTTTGCCAACCAATTACAAATCTGAAAAACTCGCAAAGTAGAGATGGAGGATTCACCTGATTTTTAGGCTTGAGGAGGCATTCGCGCAAACAGACTCATTCTGTGCTTTTCAAACAGCTCTGTGGACAGAGATTTAGTTAGATCTTGTGTATCCTTTTCAACAGATTTAGGTTCAACTTGTGAGAATAAAGCAGTAGCTCCCACAATTCTTCTTCTTGTTGTAACTCCTGCTGATGGGTCACCTATGATCTGATTTTCTTGATGAGCACTGGTCCATGTTTTCTTTAACTTTCTTTCTTGCACAGTCTTAGTTGCAAGAGGATCTCTTTCTTCATCTTCAGACTCACTCTTCTCTAAGTCTGAACTTACTTCTTTTCCCACTTCTTCATGTTGGTCAGATTCTTCATCTATCTTAAAGTCATCTTCTTCACTATCCTCAGCTTCTCCATTATGCATTGTTTTCCAGTTTTCATCTATTCTCACATCACTGGAAGTGACCACTTTTCCCAGTTTATACAGAAAAACTCTGTAACATTTTGTCTTTGCTGAGTATCCCACAAAGATGCCTTCATTTGACCTAGCATGGAATTTTCCCAAGTTTTGCTCCTTGTTCTTCACAAAACATGGGCTGCCAAAGATTCTAAGATACTTGGTTGTTGTCTTCTTCCCACTCCATAGCTCATATGGAGTCTTATCAGTATTGGGCCTTAGTGAAACTCTGTTCAATAGGTGCACAGCTGTAAATGTTGCTTTTGTCCAAAATCTTGTGTGAAGCTTGGATTCCAGCAGTAGAGTTCTTGCCATTTCAACCACAGCTCTATTTTTCCTCTCTACCACTCCGTTCTGTTGAGGAGTTCTTGCTGCTGCCATTTGATGGTGAATTCCATGCTTCTCAAGGTAATCTTCAAAAGCTCCATTTGTGAATTCAGTGCCTTGATCTGACCTCAATACTTTGATCTTCTTTCCACTCTCATTTTCAGCCAATCTTCTGTATCTCTTGAAGCATTTCAAAACTTCTGACTTATGTGTGAGGTGCATGATGCAGGTCCTTCTAGAATAATCATCAATAAACAAGATGAAGTACCTCTTACCATTCAACCCTTTTGTTCTCATCGGCCCACACAAATCAGTATGTACAATGTCAAGCACTGCTTCAGAACTAACCTCTTTGGTCTTATACTGGTTTCTAACCTGTTTTCCTTTAGAGCATGCTAAGCAGACATACTCCCTCTCTCTCTTAAGGTCTGGAATGTCTCTGATTGCATGAGTAGTGGTCAGCTTCCTCATGTTCTTCTGTGTTAAGTGTCCCAGCCTCCGATGCCAGAGTTGATTTTCTTCTTCTTTTGTAAGTAAATAGCTGTTTGTCTTGTCCTCATCAATTACATATAAATTTCCAGCTGTTCGTTTCCCAACTTCAACAGTATTGCCTTCTTTACTCTTTACTTGGCAACCTGTTTTTGTGAATATCACTTTATGGTCTTCATTGCATAGTTGGCTGATAGATGCTAGATTATATCTGAGTCCTTCAACATGCAGAACATCTTTCAGCTTTCCTTTTCCAATATTTACTGACCCTTGACCACTGATGTTGAGTGAATCATCATTGCCAAACTTGACTCTGCCTTCTCTTGACTTGTTTAGCTTTGACAATTTACTCTTGTCTCCCATCATTTGTGAAGTGCATCCACTGTCAAGGATCCACTGCTTATCCTTGTAGTCAGCTTTGAGTGCAATTTCAGCTATATTAGCCACCTCCCTTTTAGCTTTATATTCCTTCTTTTGAATTGGCTGGAAGATAGCTTTCTTCTTTTTCTCAGCTTTGACTACACCGCTTGTTTTCACTATGCCATTGAGTGCCTTCTCTTGCTCAGGGAGAAGTGTCATGCATCTCTTGGCATTATGGTCATCCTGCCCACACCTTTCACACTGTTCCAAGTCTCCCAATATAGCAAACTTGTTCTTTGAAACCACTGGTTTGGGCTTCCACCAACAATCCTTGTCAGTGTGTCCTTGCTTTTTACAGTATGTGCAAGAACTCACGACAGGTGTTCTCCTCTGAATTTTGTATTGTCTCCCCCTATATGCAGCATCATATCTTCTCAAGTTGGAGACATATACTGGCCTTCTCCACCAGCAGTTACTTGCCTTATGACCCCAAACTCCACAATAAAGACAGTGACCTTGAAACTGCCTCTTCTTGGGTCTAATCACAGCTTTTTTTCTTTTGTTCATTACTTGCTGTGTAGGCAACGTGACTGGCTTCTTTGCTTGTGTGGCTTTCATTTCAGCCACCTTTTTCTCCTTCTTCTGTTCAGCCATAGCCCTTTGCTGGCTGACCTTTTTTTCTTCATTTTTGTTTGCCACCCTAGGTTGCTTCTTCAAATCCTCTTTATTCTCAGCTATCTTCTCCTGAGTCACAACCTTCTCTTTCAACTTCTGTGGCACATTCTTATTATCTTTAGGTAATGCAGCCTCAGATTGCTGCACTTTCTCTTCATTCTTCTTTTCTCTTGCAGAACTTGTTTCTCCTATCATTTCAAGCTTCTGCACGTTCTCTTCACTCCTTTTGAGTTGTTGCTGAAGTCTCAGCAACTCTATCTCCATTTCTTCAATTGTTGAAGTCCTTGAGCCAAGCTCTATAGTAAGGTCTTCACATATTTTGATCTGTTCTTCAAATCTTCTCTTCAAGTCAATATGTTCAGCCCTTTTTTCATCCTTTTGACTTTCAGCTTCCTCAGACTTTGCTTCAATTTGTTTTATGTGGGCCTCCAACCTTCTTATGGTTCTGCCCCTTCTGATTATCTCCTTTGAAGCTGCTTCCAACTCAGCTTCAAGATCTGGTTCTTCTTCATCAACCTCCTCTTCCTCTTCAGAGGTTGAACTACCACCTTGAGCTGATGCCATAAAGGCATGCTCATTTGATGAGTCTACATCTTCCTCCTCATCGGCTTCTTTTGTTTGGCTCACATAACTCTTGAATGAGCCTCTCTTCTTCTTTTGTGGGCTAGCAGTCTTCTTGCTGGACTTCCTTGACTTGAATGATGGTCTTCTCCATTTTGAATTCTGCTCATCATCACCATCCTCATCTTCATCATCAAGTTTCACTTTGCACTGAGAAGCAAAGTGTCCAGTCTGTCCACAACGATAACATCTCAAGGACAACTGTCCTTTTCCCTTCTTAGACCCCTTTTTGAATTTCCTTGTGAAGTATGCCAACACTTCACCTTCACTTTCTTCCTCATCATCATCATCATCCTCACTGAATGATTCTTCCTCTTCTTTTATCTTCAAGTGTTTCATAGCTTTGAAAGCTGCCTCCTTTGATACCTTTGACGTTGATGAGCTCTCAGTTGACTTTATTCTCATCTCATATGCAATGAGATTGCACTGGAGATCATGCAGAGACATAGAATTGAGATGTCTACTCTCCTCTATGGCTGCCACCTTTGAGGCAAACCTCTCAGGCAGAATTCTCAGAATTTTCTTCACAATAGATGAGTCCTTCTTGTTCTTCCCATGACTTCTAAGATCGTTTACAGCATCAATAACCCTGGTGAAGAACTCTTGGACTGTCTCATTTTTCTGCATTCTGAGAGATTCATATCTCTCCTTGAAAACTTGAAGCTTGGCCTCCTACATTCTGCCATTACCTTCATAGACTTTCTGCAATCTGTCCCATATCTCCTTGGCAGATTTGCAGTCCATAACTTTAGCATATTCAGCATCTGTCAATGCTGAAATGATGACATTTGAGGCCTTCCCATTTATCTCAAACTGTCTTAATTCCTCTAGGGTTGGATCTTTACCTTCTTCTGGAGGCTCAAAACCCTCATGTACAGATTTCACCACGCTCATGCCCATGGTTGCAAATACCACCTGCATTCTTACTCTCCACATATGGTAGTTGGTTCCGTTGAAGATTGGAACTTTCTTGCTGTAAGTAGTGCTGGTGCTGGTACCGGCATCCATTTCTTAGTATGCTGAATAAGTTAAAACTTATGGAGCTCTTCAAACTATTACACCAAGCTGTTAAGCCTTATCCTGGTGAACCTATGCTCTGATACCAATTGAAGTTCCCAACTTCACCCTAGGATCTACTAGTTTGTGATACTGAGAGGGGGGGTGAATCAGTATCACCACAATTCGCAATTCGCAGGAAAGTGAACAACTTCAATCTCTTCTTAAAAGCGAACTCTTTCTTAGATTCGACTAATGTAGATCTATTGCTACCTACTAATCACAATAGTCCCCAAAGTCACCTTTCAGACACCTTGCCTAATAGACAATTCGGATGTTCTTGTTTAGGTCTTCGTTAGGTTATGGGTTGGCTGATACTTTAGCTGCGTTCACAACTCAATTCAAAACACAGAATGTAAAGCAAATTAAGGACACGCGAGATTTACGTGGTTCCATCAACGTGATGTACATCCACGGTGGTAGGGACTCTCCCTTACCGAGACTATCCACTATACTTGAGAATTCCAGTTACAATGGATGTCTTAATCTTCTGCTCCTTTCACTATTGCAATTACTAAGCAAGTACAATACAAAGAGTGTCACTTACTGTGTCTACCCTTCTTCTAGCTTGTCTTGCCTTTGTTGAATTAAAAGGCTGCTCCACTGCCGCTTAGAAGTTCACCGCAACGCTCTCTAACCTCTCTTGAAGAAATTTGGAAATACGTTGAGTTCTTTCCGATGCTTCGCCAAATTCCTTCTCTAGGTTGTCTCACACAGCTCCTGCTTTCACCGTCTCACGGTTTCACAGCTTGCACTCAAGCTTCTGGTCTGCCGTTTCACGTCTCACGGCCTGCCCCACGCTTCTGATCAATCACGCCATTGCACGTTCTGGTCTCACGCTCCTGGTCTGCTGTTTC
>JAHOYR010004604.1:0-12000 GCA_023213295.1 Bruguiera hainesii
GAGTTTATTATTTGTATTTTTGTTCAATTAACATATTCAAATATTATATTTTTTTCACTATTCAAATGCAATGACATTAACAATAAATTTAAAAATCAAAACATTACAGTTTTTTAATTTTTAGAATTTGGAAGTCTTATAGGAACAAATGCATTGTTAATAATCAGTTGAATTTAAATTTTGTAATTTTTTTAATCGTCACCTTTGCAAGAATCCTATTTGAAATGATTTATATAATTTTTGTCTAAAATATATATTACTTAAGAAAAAGTAAATGAAATGGACTCTAATAAGAAGTTTTTTCACTCCTATCAAGAGCAATACACTTGACCCAACATTGAAGTTTAGGATTGCTATTTATAATATTCATCCACTAAAATGTATTTTATACAATTGAGTCCATTACATGTATTTTTGTTGAATTAATATATTCAAATATTATGTTTTTCTCAGCATTCAAATGTAATGCCATTAACAATAAATTTAAAAATCAAGACATTGTATTTTTTCAATTTTTAGAATTTAAAGTCTTATAGGGACAAATGCATCGTTAACAACGAATTGAATTTAAAATTTGTAAGTTTTTTTAATTGCCTCCTTTACCACAATGCAATTTGAAATGATTTATATAATTTTAGTCTGCAAACATATTACTTAACAAAAAGCAAATGCAATGGACTTTAATAAGAAGTTTCGCCACTCCCTTCAAGTGCAATATGCTTGAGCTAACATTAAAGTTTGAGATTGCTTTTTTTAATCTTCACCCACTAAAGTGTATTTTATACAATTGAGTCCATTAGTTAAATTTTTTCTCAATTAACATAGTCAAATATTATGTTTTTCTCATAATTCAAATGTAATGGTGTTAATAATAAATTTAAAAATTAAAACATTGCATTTTTTCAATTTTTAAAATTTTAACATCTTATAGGGACAAATGCATTATTAATAATTAGTTGAATTTAAATTTTGTAATTTTTTTACAATGCTATTTGAAATGATTTATGTTATTTTATTCTAAGAATATACTAGTTAAGAAAATGCCAATACAATAGACTCTAATAAGAAGGTTCCCCACTCCCTTTAAGAGCAATATGCTTGACACAACATTAAAACTTGGGATTGCTATTTATAATATTCATCCACAAAAGTTTATTTTATACAATTGAGTTTATTACTTGTATTTTTGTTCAATTAACATATTCAAATATTATGTTTTTCTCACAATTCAAAATGCAATGGAATTAATAATAAATTTAAAAATCAAAACATTGCATCTTTTCAACTTTTGGAATTTTAAAGTCTTATAGGGATAAATGCAATATTAATAATCTGTTGATCTTAAATTTTGGAATTTTTTTTTTAATTGTCTCCTTTACCACAATGCAATTTGAAATGATTTATATAATTTTAGTCAACAAACATATAACTTAAGAAAAAACAAATGCAATAGACTCTTATAAGAAGTTTCCCCACCCTCCAAAAGCAATATACTTGACCCAATATAGCAGTTTGGGATTGCTATTTATAATATTCATCCACAAAAGTATATTTTATACAATTGAGTCCATTAGTTGAATTTTTGTTTGATTAACATATTGAAATATTATGTTTTTCTCACCATTTAAATGTTATGACATTTACAATATATTAAAAATCAAAACATTGCAATTTTGCAATTTTAAGAATTATAAAGTTTTATAGGGATAAATGCATTATTTTTGATTAGTTGAATTTAACTTTCATAATTTTTTTAATTGTCTCTTTAGCGATAATGCTATTTGAAATGATTTATATAACTTTAGTCTAAAAATATATTACTTAAGAAAGACCAAATGCAATAGATACTTATAAGAAGTTTCTGCACTCCACTCAAGAGCAATATGCTTGACGCAACATTGAACCTTGAGATTGCTATTTATAATATTCATCTACTAAAGTGTATTTTATACAATTATGTCCATTACTTGTATTTTTGTTCAATTAACATATCCAATATTATATTTTTCTCACCATTCAAAAGCAATGAAATTTACAATAAATTTAAAAATCAAAAGATTGTACTTTTTCTATTTTTAGAATTTTAAAGTCCTATAAGGATAAATGCATTGTTATTAATGAGTTAAATTTAACTTTGGTAATTTTTGTAATTGTCTCCTTCACAACACTACTATTTGAAAAGATTTATATAATTTTAGTCTAAAAATATACTACTTAAAAAAATACCAATGCAATGGACTCCAATAAGAAGTTTTCCTATTCCCCCCAAGAGCAATATGCTTGACCCAACATCGAAGCTTGGGGTTGCTATTTATAATATTCTTCCACTAAAGTGTATTTTATACAATTGAGTCCATTACTTGTGTTTTTGTTCAATTAATATAGTCAAATATTACATTTTCTCACCATTTAAATGTATTGCCATTAACAATAAATTTAAAAATGAAAATATTGTATTTTTTTCAATTTTTAGAGTTTTAAAGTTCTATAGGGACAAATGCATTGTTAATAATCAGTTGAATTTAAATTTTGTAATTTTTTTAATTGTCACCTTTGCAACAATACCATTTGAAATGATTTATATAATTTTAGTCTAAAAATATATTACTTAAGCAAAAGCAAATACAATGAATTCTAATAAGAAGTTTCCCCACTCCCCTCAAAAGTAATATGTTTGACCCAACATTGAAGTTTAGGATTGCTATTTATAATATTCATTTACTAATGTGTATTTTATACAATTTTTTCCAATACTTGTATTTTTGTTCAATTAACATATTCAAACATTACACTTTTCTCACCATTCAAATGTATTGCCATTAACAATAAATTTAAAAATCAAAACATTGCATTTTTGCAATTTTTAGAAATTTAAAATTAATTATTTGAATTTAAATTTTGTAATTTTTTTAATTTTCTACTTTGTCATAATGCAATTTGAAATGATTTATATAATTTTAGTCTACAAACATAATACTTAAGAAAAAGCAAATACAATGAACTCTAATAAGAAGTTTTATCACTACCATTTAGAGATATATGCTTAACTAAATATTGAAACTTACGATTGCTATTCATAATATTTATCCATTAAAGTGTATTTATACAATTGAGTACATTATCTATATTTTTGTTCAATTAACATATTCAAATATTATGTTTTTCTCACTTTTCAAATGTAATGCCATTAACAATAAATTTATGAATCAAAACATTGCACTTTTTCAATCTTTAGAATTTTAAAAACCTATAAAGATAAATGCATTGTTAATAATCAGTTGGATCAAAATTTTGTAATTTTTTTAATTGTCTCCTTTGCCACAATGCTATTTGAAATGATTTATATAATTTTAGTCTACAAACATATCACTTAAGAGAAAGCAAATGCAATGGACTCTAATGAGAAGTTTTTCCATTCTCCTCTAGAGATATACGCTTGGCCCAACATTAAAGCTTGGATTGCTATTTAGAATGTTCATCCACTAAAGTTTATTTTATACAATTGAGTCCATTACTTGAATTTTTGTTCAATTAACATTTTCAAATATTATGTTTTTTCTCACCATTCAAATGCAATGGCATTTACAATAAATGTAGAAATCAAAACATTGCAATTTTTTAATTTTAAGAATTATAAAGTCTTATAGGGATAAATGCATTATTATTAATCAATTGAATTTAACTTTTGTAAATTTTTTAATTGTCTCCTTTGTGATAATGCTATTTAAAATAATTTATATAATTTTAGTCTAAAAATATATTACTTAAGAAAAACCAAATGCAATGGACTCTTATAAGAAGTTTCCCCACTCCCCTCAAGTGCTGTATGTTTGATAGAACATTAAAGTTTGGGATTGTTATTTATAATATTCATCTACTAAAGTGTATTTTATATTATTGAGTCCATTACTTCTATTTTTGTTCAATTAACATATTTAAATATTATGTTTTTCTCACTATTCAAATGTTATGGCATTTACAATATATTAAAAATCAAAAAATTGCAATTTTTCAATTTCAAGAATTATAAAGTCTTATAGGGATAAATGCATTGTTATTAATAAGTTGAATTTAATTTTTGTAATTTTTTTAATTGTCTCCTTAGTGATAATGCTATTTAAAATGATTTATATAATTTTAGTCTATAAAGATATTACTTAAGAAAAAGCAAATGCAATGGACTCTAAAAAGAAGTTTTCCCACTTCCTTCTAAAGATATATGCTTGCCCAAGCATTGAAGTTTGGGATTGTTATTTATAATATTCATCCATTACCTATGTTTTTGTTCAATTAATATATTCAAATATTATGATTTTCTCACCATTCAAATGTAATGGTATTAACAATAAATTTAAAACATTGCAATTTTTCAATTGTTAGAATTTTAATTTCTTATAGGGATAAATGCATTATTAATAATTAGTTGAATTTAACTTTTGTAATTTTTTAATGGTCTCTTTTGCAATAATACTATTTGAAATGATTTATATAATTTTAGTCTAAAAATATATTACTTAAGAACAAGCAAATGTAATTGATTCTAATAAGAAGTTTCTCCACTCTTATCAAGAGTAATATACTTGACCAAACTTTAAAGTTTAGGATTGTTATTTATAATACATATCCATAAAAATGTATTTTATACAATTAAGTCCATTACTTGTATTTTTGTTCAATCAACATATTCAAATATTATGTTTTTCTCAACATTCATATGTAATGCTATTAAAAATAAATTTAAAATTCAAAACATTGCATTTTTCAATTTTTAGAATTTTGAAGTCTTGTAGGGACAAATGCATTGTTAAGAATTAGTTCAATTTAAATCTTGTAACTTTTTTAATTTTTTCCTTTGTCGTAATGCAATTTGAAATGATTTATATAATTTTAGTCTACAAACATATTACTTAAGAAAAAGAAAATGCAATGAACTCTAATAAGAAGTTTCCCTACTCCCTCAAGAGCAATATGCTTGACCCAACATTAAAGCTTGGGATTGCTATTTATAATATTCATCCACTAAAGTGTATTTTATATAATTGAGTCCATTACTTGTATTTTTGTTCAATCAACATATTCAAATATTATGTTTTTCTCAACATTCATATGTAATGCTATTAACAATAAATTTAAAATTCAAAACATTGTATTTTTCAATTTTTAGAATTTTGAAGTCTTGTAGGGACAAATGTATTGTTAAGAATTAGTTCAATTTAAATCTTGTAACTTTTTTAATTTTCTCCTTTGCCGTAATGCAATTTGAAATGATTTATATAATTTTAGTCTACAAACATATTACTTAAGAAAAAGAAAATGCAATGAACTCTAATAAGAAGTTTCCCCACTCCCTCAAGAGCAATATGCTTGACCCAACATTAAAGCTTGGGATTGCTATTTATAATATTCATCCACTAAAGTGTATTTTATACAATTGAGTCCATTACTTGTATTTTTGTTCAATCAACATATTCAAATATTATGTTTTTCTCAACATTCATATTTAATGCTATTAACAATAAATTTAAAATTCAAAACATTGCATTTTTCAATTTTTAGAATTTTGAAGTCTTGTAGGGACAAATGCATTGTTAAGAATTAGTTCAATTTAAATCTTACAACTTTTTTAATTTTCTCCTTTTCCATAATGCAATTTGAAATGATTTATATAATTTTAGTCTACAAACATATTACTTAAGAAAAAGAAAATGCAATGAACTCTAATAAGAAGTTTCCCCACTCCCCTCAAGAGCAATATGCTTGACCCAACATTAAAGGTTGGGATTGCTATTTATAATATTCATCCATTAAAGTGTATTTTATACAATGGAGTCCATTACTTGTATTTTTGTTCAATCAACATATTCAAATATTATGTTTTTTTCAACATTCATATATAATGCCATTAACAATAAATTTAAAATTGAAAACATTGCATTTTTTCATTAGAATTTTGAAGTCTTGTAGGGACAAATGCATTGTTAAGAATTAGTTCAATTTAAATCTTATAACTTTTTTAATTTTCTCCTTTTCCATAATGCAATTTGAAATGATTTATATAATTTTAGTCTACAAACATATTACTTAAGAAAAAACAAATTCAATGGACTCTAATAAGAAGTTTCCCCACTCCCCTCAAGAGTAATATGCTTGACCCAACATTGAAATTTGGGATTGCAATTTATAATATTCATCCACTAAAATATATTTTATACAATTAAGTCCATTACACGTATTTTTGTTCAATTAACATATTCAAATATTATATTTTTCTCAGCATTCAAATGTAATGCCATTAACAATAAATTTAAAAATCTAAACATTGAATTTTTTCAATTTTTAGAATTTAAGTTCTTATAGGGACAAATGCATTATTAATAATCGATTGAATTTAAATTTTGTAATTATTTTAATTGTCTCATTTGCCATAATTCAATTTTGAAATGATTTATATAATTTTAGATTACAAACATATTACTTAAGAGAAAGCAAATGCGATGGACTCTAAAAAGATATGTTCCCACTTCCCTCTAGAGATATATGCTAGGCCAAGCATTGAAACTTGGCATTATTATTTATAATATTCATCCATTAAAGTGTATTTTATACAATTGAGTCCATTACTTGTATTTTTGTTTGATTAACATATTCAAATATTATATTTTTCTCACCATTCAAATGTAATGGCTTTTACAATAAGTGTAAAAATTTAACTTTTCAATTTTAAGAATTATAAAGTCTTATAAAGATAAGTGCATTATTATTAATTAGTTGAATTTAACTTTTGTAATTTTTTTAATTGTCTCATTAGCAATAATCCTATTTAAAATGATTTATATAATTTTAGTCTAAAAATATATTACTTAAGAAAAACCCAATGCAATGGACTCTTATAAGAAGTTTCCCCACTCCCCTTTAGAGCAATATGCTTGACCAAAGATTAAAGCTTAGGATTGCTATTTATAATATTCATCGACTAAAGTGTATTTTATATTATTGAGTTCATTTCTTATCGACTAAAGTGTATTTTATATAATTAAGTCCATTACATGTATTTTATTTCAATTAACATATTCAAATATTATGTTTTTCCCATTGTTCAAATGCAATGGCTTTAGCAATAAATTGAAAGATCAAAACATTACATTTTTTCAATTTTTAGAATTTTATAATCTTATATGGGTAAAGGAATTGTTAATAATCAATTGAATTTAAATTTTGTAATTTTTTTAATTGTCTCCTCTACCACAATGCAATTTAAAATGATGTATATAATTTTAATCTGCAAACATATTACTTAAAAAAAAAAATGAATGCAATAGACTCTAATAAGATGTTTTCCCATTCCCTTATCGAGATGTATGGTTGGCCCAACATTAAAGTTTGGGATTGCTATTTATAATATTTATCCACTAAAGTGTACTTTATACAGTTAAGTCCATTACACATATTTTATTTCAATTAACATATTCAAATATTGTATTTTTCTCATTATTCAAATACAATGGCTTTGACAATGAATTTAAAAATCAAAACATTGCATTTTTTCAATATTTACAATTTTATAATTTTATAAGGATAAATGCTTTGTTAATAATTAGTTGAATTTAAATTTTAAATTTTGTAATTCTTTTAATTATCTTTATTGCCACAGTGCAATTTGAACTGATTTATATAATTTTAGTCTATATACATATTGCTTATGAAAAAGTAAATGCAATGGACTTTGATAAGAAGTTTTCCCATTCCCCTCTAGAGATATATGTTTGGCTCAATATTGAAATTTGGGATTGCTAATTATAATATTAATCCACTAAAGTGTATTTTATGTCATTGAGTTGTCATTGAGTTTATTTCTTGTATTTTTGTTCAATTAACATATTCAAATATTATGTTTTTCTCATCATTCAAATGCAATAGCATTTACAGAAAATTTAAAGATAAAGACATTGCATTTTTCGAATTTTTAGAATTTTAAAGTCTTATAGTGACAAATGCATCATTAATAATTAGTTGAATTTAAATTTTGTGATTTTTTTTAATTGTCTCCTTTGCCACAGTGCAATTTGAAATGATTTATATAATTTTAGTTTACAAATATATTACTGAAGAAAAAACAAATGCAGTGGACTCGAATAAAAAGTTTTTTCATTCCCTTTAAAGATATATGTTTTGCCCAACATTGAAGTTTGGAATTGTTATTTATAATATTCATCCACTAAAGTGTATTTTATACCATTGAGTCCATTTCTTGTATTTTTGTTAAATTAACATATTCAAAAAAGTTTTCCTATTTCCCTTTAGAGATATATGTTTGGCCTAACATTGAAACTTGGGATTGCTGTTTATAATATTTATCGACTAGAGTGTATTTTATACAATTAAGTACATTACTTGTATTTTTGTTCAATTAACATATTCAAATATTATGTTTTTCTCACCATTCAAATGCAATGACTTTAGCAATAAATTTGAAAATTAAAACATTGCATTTTTTTCAATTTTTAGAATTTTAAAGTCTTATAAGGATAAATTCATTATTAATAATTCGTTCAAGTTTGAATTTTGTTATTTTTCTAATTGTCTCCTTGGCCATAATGCAATTTGAAATGATTTATATAATTTTAATCTACAAACATATTCCTTAAGGAAAAACAAATGTAGTGGACTCTAATAATAAGTTTTCCTACTTTTCTCTAGAGTTATATGCTTGACCCAACATTAAAGCTTACAATTACTATTTATAACATTCATCCCTTAAAGTGTATTTTATACAATTGAGTCCACTACTTGTATTTTATTTCAATTAACATATTCAAATATTATGTTTTTCTCACCATTCAAATACAATAACATTAATAATAAATTTAAAAATCAAAGCATTGCATTTTTTCAATTTATAGAATTTCAAACTCTTGTATGGATAAATGCATTGTTAATAATTAGTTGAATTTAAATTTTATAATTTTTTTCATTGTCTCCTTTCCCATAGTGTAATTTGAAATGATTTATATAATTTTAATCTGCAAATATATTACTTAAGGAAAAGCAAATGTAATGTACTATAATAAGAAGTTTTTCCATTCCCCTATAGAGATATATGCTTGGCCCAAGATTGAAGTTTAGGATTGCTGCTTATAATAGTCATCCATTAAAATGTATTTTATACCATTGAGTCCATTACTTATATTTTTGTTTATTTAACTTATTCAAATATTATATTTTTTCTCACCATTCAAATGTAATGACATTAACAATATATTTGAAAATCAAATTATTGTATTTTTTTAATTTTTACAATTTTAAACTCTTATAGGTATAAATGCATTGTTAATAGTCAGTTAAATTTAATTTTTATATATTTTTTAATTTTCTCCTTTGCCACAATGCAATTTGAAATGATTTATCTAATTTTAGTATATAAACATATTACCTAAGAAAAAACAAATACAATGCACTCTAATAGGAAGTTTTCCCATTCCTCTATAGAGATATATGTTTGGCCCAACATTGAAGTATGAGATTATTATTTATAATATTAATCCACTATAGTGTACTTTATACCATTCAATCCATTATTTGTATTTTTGTTCATTTAATATATTCAAATATTATGTTTTTATCACCATATAAATGCAATGGCAGTAACAATATATTGAAAAATAAAAAATGCAAGCATTAGCAATATCTTATGCCAATGCTTGGCATGGAGTCCTCGTGAGTTAGGCACGTCAAAGGAAATAAGGCAGCAGGTTAGGGCATTGGTGCAAAGGAGAGGGTGTTAGATCATTGGTTGGGCAGCAGGTTGTGCTAGCAGGTTGCCAATTGAGGGAGTGATCACTCAATTACTCTAATGAGTCCTCCTATCAGAAAGCCAGATTCCCTAATGTTCTATAGGGGGTGTACATGTCTCCTTGAGAGATTAGCCAAAGAAAGAGTGGCTAACAGGAGTCCCACATGAAATTGGTGCATCGGCAGGGGTCCAGGCTAGCACACAAGCTGGGCAGCAGAGGGATAGGTGGCAGCATTGGCGAAGTTCTGCCCATGCATCATGAAAGGAGGAGTTCATGGCATATGGGGTAGAACCACTAAAGCCTCTGCAACCTTATCTGTAGAGATCATGGGAAGGCATGACTGCATAAATCTGATGTACTGACAGACTCTCCTTAAAGCAAGGAGAATGTGGGCAGGCAGTAGATAAAGGTTGAACCAGTCCAATGTGAGGTGGCAGGCTCTCCTTGATTGCAGACCCATGTTCTACCTAGTTTGTAGGAAGTGCTCTTAGTAGTGGGGAATGCCCCACTAAGCATGATTGGCTTAGCAGCCAAGTCATGCAGCCTATATGTATGGGTGTGTAAGGTGTTGGCCAAGGACACCAAGGATATTAGCATATATCTAGACACGAGAGAGAGAAAGTGTAGAGAGAGAAATACTTGTAAGTCTTGGCAATCCTTTATACTTTGTATTAAGTAGTAAAGGTTAGGAGGGTTTCTCGTAAATGTGTTGTTGTCTATGTGTGAGAGTTTGACTGAGACTAAGCAGGCTACTTAGTGCCTTCACAAGGCCAAAAATTTGTACAAGATGGTTGGCCCTATGACAACTACCATAAGGAGATCGAGATTATCGTGATTAAGGCAAATGTAAAAGAAGATAAAGAGGCAACCATCGCTTGATTTTTGCAATGGCTAAATAGAGACATAGCCAAGGTGGTTGAGTTGCAACACTACGTGGAATTAGAATACATGATGCACATCACAATGAAAGTTGAAAGACAACTTAAACGAAAGGGTTCTGCATTGTTTGGGTAGAATTCAAGTTCTACCACATTTTGGAAGCTAAATTGGAGTAAAAGGGAGGAGAAGTTCAATTACATGTCCAAAGTCATGCTATCCAAGAGCAAGAATGTGAGTTTTAGCAAGGAGACAAGTAATCCTGATCCTTAACCAAGTAAAAATGGGGATATTAAATGTTTTAAGTGTTTAGGAAGAGGTCACATTGCACCTCAATGTCCAAATATGCGAGCAATGCTTTTGAAAGGTAATGATGATGATATCGTGCCACCATCAAAGGGTAAAAGTCATGGAAAGGAGTATCTAGTTAATGGAGTGACTCTCATCACAAGGCTTGAATTGAATGTGCAAGTGAAGGAAGAAAAGGAGATGCAATGAGATAAAATCTTTCATAAGAGGTATCTCATCAAAGATAAGGTATGTAGTATGATTATTGATGGTGGGAGTTGCAATAATGTAGCTAGCACAATTATGGTTGAAAAGCTGAATTTATCAACTATAAAGCATCTTATGCCATATAAGCTTCAATGGTTGAATGGCATTGGTGAAGTTAGGGTAAATAAATAAATACATGTGTCATTTTTTACCGAACGATACCATGTTGAAGTTTTATGTGATGTTAAACCTATACATGTAGGCCATATTCTATTTGGAAGGTGATGAAATTTTGACAGATGAGTCATGCATAATGGTTTCAAGAATCGATATTCCTCTATAATGAATGAAAAACTTGTCACTCTTGTACCATTATCACCTCAACAAACTTATGAGGAACAATTAAGGATTAAAAATGAGAGTGAACCAAAAGGAGAGATTGAAAAGAGAGAGATAATCAAAACAAAGAAAAAGGAGAAAAAGTGGCAGCACAAGACACAAAGAGAGAGAAAGAAGAAGAAAATAGAAAGTTTCTATGCAAAAGAAAGTAATGTTGAAAGAGCATTTTATGCCAAATAGCTTATGATTGTACTTTTGTACAAGGAGACTTATTTTAGCACTAACAAGTTTGACTCGCCTTCACCTAGTATTGTTATTTCTCTTTTGTAGGAATTTGAAGATGTATTCCCTAAGGATGTTTCGAGTGCATTGCCACTTAAGAAGAATTGACATCAAATTGATTTTATCCTTGGTGAATCCATCTTAAACTGGCCAGCATATAGGAGTAACTTAAGGAGACAAAGGAGCTTCAAAGGTAAGTTGATGAACTTATGTCAAA
>JAHOYR010004608.1:0-16242 GCA_023213295.1 Bruguiera hainesii
TTTTTTTCATGTATTTTCAGCTTAATCAGTCTTTAATGTGTGCTTCTCTTGATTTCCTTCCAACAAGCCTGGACATTTTGCAGTAATCACTCATTCTCACTTAATGATGATGGAAATAGCTTGTGTAGAAACCATAAGCACTCTCTTCATGTTAACATGCACATCTACTCTTCATTGGAATTAGGAAGCCATTGAAATTCATTCAACAAAGAGTATCTAATGATCATTAGCATTTCTTACAAGTATTTTCAGCTTAATCAGTCTTTAATGTTTGCTTCTCTTGATTTCCTTCCCACAAGGCTGGACTTTTTGTTGTAACCAAACATTCTCACTTAATGATTTTGAACATAGCTTGGGTACAAACAATAAGTGATATGAACTCCGATTATTTGTAAATGGAACCCAACACCAATGTTAGTATAGGATCGTTCTAACAAAAGTTAAGGGATTTTGGAGTTCTGACCCAATGATTATAAACAACCAAGAACCAGAACTATAAGATTCAGACGCCACTCCCAACAACAAAACGTCGAAGAAGATAAGTCTATTGAACCAACACACTCAAGTATGAAAGTTCAGAATTAGTTCTCAAAGAACGAAAGAAAATAGCTCATCCATTCATCATATCTCGTCCTCCCTTGCGGCCTCCCTTTTTATATGCTATCCGCCCTAAAACCCTAGCTAATAAGATGGGTTTATTAAGGAAATTCGTCCAATCTGCCAGCCAGCCCTTTTTATATGCTGATAAGATGGGCTTATTAAAGAAATTCGTCCAATCTGCCAGCCACCTCTTCTGATATGTTAATAAGATGGGCTTATTAAGGAATTTTGTCCAACCCACTAAATAATAATAAAAACCTATGAAAATAACTCATTTAAATGCCCAAACATGGGCTCCCAAATCCAACTTCCTTCCCAAGGTCATGGTTCTCGAATTTCTCCACAGATGACACATTTGCAAGCCTTGGCAAAGCCTCTATCATCCTTAACTCCTACCTAGCAATTTCCTGATAGTAAATGTCTCACAACAAGTTGTTGAGAGCTTCCTTTATTTTCTTTGACCTTGCCCTTGTCATTGGTCCTCCAAGGTCTTTGCAAAGCATCAACTCCCTTGCTGTTTTGAGCTGGTACAATATGGCTTCCATCATTCCCGCTCTGCTCAAAATGATTTGTCCTCAAATCAGCACCTACATCATCAAAGAGAAATGGAGAAAGATCAGAAACATTAAATGTTGCACTCACATTATACTCACCTGGCAAGTCAAGTTTATATGCATTATCATTGACTCTTGCCACCATTTGGAAAGGACCATCTCCCCTTGGTTGCAACTTTGATTTCCTTTGCTTGGGAAATCTATCCTTCCGCAAATGTACCCAAACCCAATCACCAGGTTCAAAGGTGATATGCCTACGACCTTTGTTGGCTTGTGTTTCATATTGTTTGGCTTTTCTCTCAATGTTAAGCCTAGCTTTCTCATAAAGTTGCCTAACCACTTCAGCCTTCTTTTTTCCATCCAAATTAACCCTGTCCTGTATAGGCAATGGTACTAAATCCATAGGGGATAATGGATTAAAACCATAAACAAGCTCAAAAGGAGAATAACCTGTGGTACTATGAACAACACGATTATAGGCAAACTCCACAAAAGGCAAACATTTTTCCCAGGTTCTATAGTTCTTACCAATAATAGCACGCAACAATGTACCAAGAGTTCGATTCACTACCTTAGTCTGTCCATCAGTTTGTGGATGGCAAGTTGTAGAAAACAACTTTGTTCCAAGCTTACCCCACAATGTTTTCCAAAAATGGCTCAAAAATTTTGCATCACGATCTGACACAATACTCTTCGGCACTCCATGTAGGCGAACAATCTCTTTGAAAAATAAGTCTGCAACATGTGTGACATCATCTGTTTTGGTGCAACCAATGAAATGCGCCATCTTTGAAAACCTGTCAACTACAACAATAATACAATCTCGGCCCTTCTTGGACCTAGGTAACCCAAGAATAAAATCCATAGAGATGTTGGTCCAAGGTTCACAAGGAATTTCTAAGGGCATATACTGACCATGGGGCAAAACCCGAGACTTGGCTTGTCTACAGGTATTACACCTGGCACATACTCTTTCAACATCCCTTTTCATATGTGGCCAAAAGAAATGTTCATTTAAAACATCAAAAGTCTTTTGAATGCCAAAGTGTCCCATTAAACCACCCCCATGAGCTTCCCTCACAAGTAATGCTCTCATAGACCCTTGAGGAATACAAAGTTTATTTACTCTAAACAAATACCCCTCATGTCTATAGAACTTACCAAAGGCAACTTTCTCACATGCAGCATATACATTACTAAAGTCAGCATCATTAGCATACAAATCAATAATGTGCTCAAACCCCAACAACTTAATGCTCAAAGTGCTAATCAATGTATACCTACGTGACAATGCGTCAACACCAACATTTTCCTTACCTGATTTGTATTGAATTACTTAAGGAAAAGTTTCAACAAATTCAACCCATTTTGCATGTCTCCTGTTCAACTTACCTTGCCCCTTCAAGTATTTCAAGGACTCATGATCAGTATGAATTACAAACTCCTCGGGCCAAAGGTAATGCTGCCACGTTTCTAAAATCCTAACAAGTGCATACATTTCTTTATCATAAGTTGGATAATTCAATGTTGCCCCACTCAACTTCTCACTAAAGAATGCAATAGGTCGTTTCTCTTGCATGAGAACTCCCCCAATCCCAATGCCTGATGCATCACATTCAATTTCAAAGATCTTAGAAAAATCAGGCAAAGCAAGAAGTGGTGCATTACACAACTTAGTCCTAAGCAAATCAAAGGCATCTTGTTGTTCCTTACTCCACTTGAAACCCACACTCATTTTAATCACCTCACTCAATGGTGCAGCTATGGTACTAAAATCCTTAATGAACCTCCTATAAAAGCTAGCCAAACCATGGAAACTCCTCACATCACTCACACTCTTAGGTGTAGGCCATTCTTGAATTGCCTTAATCTTCTCTTTATCAACCTCTATGCCATGAGCAGACACAACATAACCCAAGAAAATAACATGATCCTTGCAAAAATCACATTTCTTCACGTTGGCATACAATTTCTCTTTCCTCAAAACATCAAGCACGCAATGCAAATGTTCAACATGCTCTTTTAGATTCCTACTGTATACTAATATGTCATCAAAATAAGCCACGACAAACTTTCCTAAGAAAGGTCTCAAAACATGATTCATTAATCTCATAAAAGTACTAGGTGCATTAGTCAAAGCAAAGGGCATAACTAACCATTCATACAAACCATGCTTGGTCTTGAATGCAGTTTTCCATTCATCTCCTTCCCTCATCTTAATTTGATGGTACCCACTCTTAAGGTCAATTTTAGAGAAGTGACACGCACCATGTAATTCATCTAGCATATCATCAAGCCTAGGTATAGGATGTCGATACTTAACTGTTATTTTGTTGATAGCTCTACAATCGACACACATCCTCCAAGATCCATCTTTCTTTGGCACAAGCAACACTGGCACTGCACATGGACTCATGCTCTCCCTTACATGTCCCTTCTTCATCAACTCATCAACTTGCCTCTGAAGCTCCTTTGTCTCCTCAGGATTACTTCTATACGTTGGCTTATTGGGAATGGGAGCCCCAGGAATAAGATCAATGTGGTGTTCAATCCCTCTCCTTGGGGGTAAACCATCTTGGATCTCCTCAGGGAATACATCATTATAATCCTGCAACAAAGATGAAATGACACTAGGCAAAGATGAGTCAAGGTCATTGTTAGAGAAATAAGAGTCCTTGTAAAGGATCAAGATTATTTGTTGCCTAGCTTGGAAGGCAACCCTAACATCTGCTACTTTTGCAAACACACTCACTTGTTTTCTTTCATCTTCACTCTTGTGAACCTGACCACTCTTGTACTTAGCACTCTCAAATGCATTTACCTTCTTTTTCTCTCCCTCACTTTCTTTTCTCTCAAGTATCTCTTTCTTTTCGCTCCTCCTCTTTTGCTCACTTTCATAAAGCCTCACTTGGTCTTCATACACTTGTTTTGGAGTCAATGGAACAAGTGTAAATGATTTTCCATCCATGGTGAAAGAATAACGGTTCTTATAACCATCATGCAAAACTTTTTTATCAAATTGCCGTCAAGGATCAAGATTATTTGTTGCCTAGCTTGGAAGGCAACCCTAACATCTGCTACTTTTGCAAACACACTCACTTGTTTTCTTTCATCTTCACTCTTGTGAACCTGACCACTCTTGTACTTAGCACTCTCAAATGCATTTACCTTCTTTTTCTCTCCCTCACTTTCTTTTCTCTCAAGTATCTCTTTCTTTTCGCTCCTCCTCTTTTGCTCACTTTCATAAAGCCTCACTTGGTCTTCATACACTTGTTTTAGAGTCAATGGAACAAGTGTAAATGATTTTCCATCCATGGTGAAAGAATAACGGTTCTTATAACCATCATGCAAAACTTTTTTATCAAATTGCCAAGGACGACCCAATAACAAATGCCCAGCCTGCATTGGTACAACATCACAAAATAGCTCGTCCTTATATCTACCAATGGAAAATGGAACCATAACTTGTTTAGTCACTTTCACCACTCCACTGTCATTCAACCATTGCAAATTATACGGTCTAGGGTGTTTGGTTGTAGGCAAGTTTAATTTGTCCACCAACTCTGTACTTGCTACATTAGTGCAACTACCGCCATCAATGATCAAGCAACATTGTCTATCTTGAACTAAACATCGAGTATGGAAAATATTTTCCCGCTGCATCTCAATGTCATCCTCCTCCTTAACCTGCACACTAAGGGCTCTCCTTGATACTAAAAGTCGTCCACCATGCTCTGGATACTCTATCCCTTCATCAACATCACTAGCATCCTCTAGCGGTGGCATTTGGTCTTCATCACTAGCATCACTGCCAAACAAATAGTCACCATTCTCCTTAAGGTATATGGTTCTCTTATTAGGACATTGTGAAGTCACATGACCCCTACCCAGACATCTAAAGCATTTGATGTCTCTAGTTTTTCCTTGGGTGCCCTCAAGTTTTTCTTCAGATTTTCCCCTTTCCAGGCTACCCCCACTAGTCTGAGGTCTATGTGAATTGCTTTTAAGCTTAGAAGTCATCTTCTCTTCCTTCTTCCCCCAGTTTGACTTCCAAATAGATGAACCTAAGTTCTGATTATATCTAGAAGTGCTCCTTCCTTTAAGTTGCCTCTCAACTTTCATAGCAATGTGTACCATGTCTTCAAGCTCTACATAGTGTTGCAGTTCTACCACATCAGCTATGCTTCTATTCAACCCTTGAAGGAACCTAGCCATGGTTGCCTCCCTATCCTCCATTACATTTGCCCTAACCATAGCAATTTCCATCTCCTTATGGTACTCTTCCACACTCTTGGAACCTTGCGTAAGGCTCTGCAACTTGTTATACAAGTCCCTATAATAAGAGCTGGGAACAAATCTCCTTCTCATCAAAGTCTTTAACTCATTCCAAGTTTCTATGGTTCTCTCAAAATTTCTTCTCCGAGTGGTAACTTGCTGGTCCCACCATACTACAGCATAATCAGTGAACTCTGGCACAGCTAACTTCACCTTCTTCTCCTCAAAGAAGTTGTGGCACTCATATATTAATTCTACCCTTCGTTCCCAATCCAAATAGACATCAGGGTCAGCTTTCCCTTGGAAAGAAGGTATTTTCATTTTAATACTACTAAGATTTTTGTCTACTCCTTCCTCCACTTTATTTCTGTTATCCCAACCTCCATTGTACCTATCATGAACATTTCCATTGCCTCTTACTCCTCCACCATTCCTATTACCACGTCCTCCTCTAAAACCACCTCTGAAGTTTCTACTAACATTATCACCATCATCATAATAATCATCACCATCTTCACCAAAGTCATGCTCAAATTGCTCCTTCGTGACCCTTCCAGCTGGCCTCTTAGGGTTGACACTTGATTCCCCTTCTATTTTATCCGTCCTGTCTCGAACTCTCCAAAACATTTGGTCAATCCTATCAAACTTCTGCTCTAAGGATTTCATAAGCAATTTGAAATCTGGAACAACTACTTCCTCTTCTCCATGTAGGAAACTACCTTCTTTGGCATTGGACATTGTGTATACCAGATTGTTAGTAAAGAAAGAATATACCTCACAAAACTCACTCCCTTGCGTGTTTGCTCTCCTCAACCCTTGTGTTTCACACAATGAATTGCAAGACTCTAAGAGCTATTTCAATAGTTCCAAGCAAACTAAATTCAAAACAAACAAAACTTAAATATATCAATCTTAGACCTACCTCTTCAGAGAAGTGACACAGCCAAAAAAGATGGGCAATAAAGCAAATAGAATGACAAGGAACTCGATAGTATGAGCAGTGCAATTGGACAACAATCAGTTTCGAATATAATTGAGTAAATGACCAATTGAGCAATGAACCCATTTTGTTTTATTTCTTTTTGGGTTTACTAATGGGTACTTTTGTAGAAGAAACAAATATCAGAAGAGAAACCCACGAAATACACGATTTTTGTTTTTGCTTTTGTTTTCTTTTTGTGTTTTTTTGTTTCTCTTTTCAATTATTCAATCAACAATGAACAATACACAAAAGAGATGATAACAAAAGTATAACTAACCTGAGTTAGAGCCAAGGCTCTGATACCAAATGATATGAACTTTGATTATTTGAAAACGGAACCCAACACCAATGTTGGTATATGATCGTTCTAACAAAGGTTAAGGGATTTTGGAGTTCTGACCCAATGATTATACACAACGATGAACCAGG
The DNA here is from genome assembly GCA_023213295.1 of Bruguiera hainesii. NCBI lineage: Eukaryota > Viridiplantae > Streptophyta > Magnoliopsida > Malpighiales > Rhizophoraceae > Bruguiera > Bruguiera hainesii. Next base: position 6,841 of record JAHOYR010004608.1, read on the forward strand.
ACTATAAGATTTAGATGCCACTCCCAACAACAAAACGTTGAAGAAGATAAGTCTATTGAACCAACACACTCAAGAATGAAAGCTTAGAATTAGTTCTCAAAGAACCAGAGAAAATAGCTCATACATTCATCATATCTCGTCCTCCCTTGCAGCCACTCTTTTTATATGCTAACCACCCTAAAACCCTAGCTAATAAGATGGGTTTATTAAGGAAATTCGTCCAATCTGCCAGCCAGCCCTTTTTATATGCTGATAAGATGGGCTTATTAAGGAAATTCGTCCAATCTGCCAGCCACCTCTTCTTATATGTTAATAAGATGGGCTTATTAAGGAATTTCGTCCAACCCACTAAATAATAATAAAAACCCATGAAAATAACTCATTTAAATGCCCAAATATGGGCTCCCAAATCCAACTTTTTTTACCAAGGTCATGGTTCTCGAATTCCTCCACAGAAGACACATTTGCAAGCCTTGGCGAAGCGTCCATCATCCTTAACTCGTACCTGGCAATTTCCTGATTGTAAATGTCGCATAACATGTTGTTGAGAGCTTCCTTTATTTTCTTTGACCTTGCCCTTGTCATTCGCCCTCCAAGGTTTTTGCAAAGTATCAACTCCCTTGCTGTTTTGAGCTGGTACAATATGGCTTCCATAAATAAGCAATGTATTCATGTTAACCAGCACATCAATACTTCCTTGGAACTAGGAAACCATTGAAATTCATTAAACAAGGAGTATGTAATGATCATTATCATTTCTTACAAGTATTTTCAGCTTAATCACTCATTAATGTGCGCTTCTCTTGATTTCCTTCCCGCAAGGCTGGATGTTTTGTTGTAATCACTCATTCTCACATACTGATGTTGAAAATAGCTTGTGTACAAACAATAAGCAATGTATTCATGTTAACAATCACATCAAGACTTCCTTGGAACTAGGAAACCATAGAAATTCATTAAAAAATGAGTATGTAATGATAATTAGCATTTCTTACAAGTATTTTCAGCTTAATCACTCCTTAATGTGTGCTTTGCTTGATTTCCTTCCCACAAGGCCGATCTTTTTGTTTTAATCACTCATTCTGACTTAATGATGTTGAAAATAGCTTGTGTACAAACAATAAGCAATGTATTCATGTTGACAAGCACATCAACACTTCCTTGGAACTAGGAAACCATTGAAATTCATTAAACAACGACTCTCTAATGATCATTAGCATTTCATACAAGTATTTTCAGCTTAATCAGTCTTTAATGTGTGCTTCCCTTGATTTCCTTCCCACAATGCTGGATTTTTGTTGTAATCACTCATTCTCCCTTAATGATGATGGAAATAGCTTGTGTACAAACAATAAGCACTCTAGTCATGTTAACAAGCACATCAACACTTCCTTGGAGCTAGGAAACCATTGAATTTCATTAAACAAGGAGTATCTAACGATCATTAGCATTTCTTACAAGTATTTCCCGCCTAATCACTCATTAATGTGTGCTTCTCTTCATTTCCTTCCCAGAAGGACGGGCTTTTTATTGTAATCATTCATTCTCATTTAATGATGTTGAAAATGGCTTGTGTACAAACAATAAGCAATATATTCAAGTTAACAAGCACATCAACACTTCCTTGGACCTAGGAAACCAATGAATTTCATTAAAGAAGGAGTATCTAATGATCATTAGTATTTCACGCAAGTATCTTCAGCTTAATCACTCCTTAATGTGTGCTTCTCTTGATTTCCTTCCCACAAGGCTGGACTTTTTGCTGTAATCGCTCATTCTCACTTAATGATGATGGAAATAGCTCGTGTACAAACAATAAGCACTCTATTCATTCTAACAAGCACATCTACACTTCCTTGGAACTAGGAAACCATTGAATTGCATTAAAAAAGGAGTACCTTATGATCATTAGAATTTCTTACAAGTATTTTCAGCCTAAGCACTCCTTAATGTGTGATTCTTTTGATTTCCTTCCCACAAGGCTGGACTTTTTGTTGTAATCACTGATTCTCTCTTAATGATGATGGAAATAGCTTGTGTACAAATAATAAGCACTCTATTCATGTTAACAAGGACATCTACACTTCCTTGGAATTAGGAAACCATTGAAATTCATTCAACAAAGAGTATCTAATGATCATTTGCGTTTCTTACAAGTATTTTCTGCTTAATCAGTCATTAATGTGGCCTTCTCTTGATTTCCTTCCCACATAGCAGGACTTTTTGTTGTAATCACTAATTCTCACTTAATGAGCAGCACCTAAGGTTAAACACAAAGAATGCAATGAAACACACAGCAAAAGTTATAAGGTAGGATATTGGCATTACAATCTATAAAGAAGTGATCTGAGAGTAATGAGTCTAGTTGAGATGCGACAAAGGCTCTACCATAAAGCAGCTAAGAAGAAGAAATAGAGAAAGAAAACAAATTTTGTTAAACAAATCTAATTTAAAGTGCAAAGCTCTCGTAGCACTTACTGCTAAACGCAAAGAATGCAACGAAACCCACAACAAAAGTAATATGGTAGGATATTGGCATTACAAAATATAAAGAAGTGATTTGAGAGTAATGAGTCTACTTGGGATGCGACAAAATTTCTACCAAAAAGCAGCTAAGAAGAAGAACTAGAGAAAGAAAACAAATTTTGTTAAACAAATCAAATTTAAAGTGCAAAGCTCTCGCAGCACCTAAGGTTAAACACAAAGAATGCAACGAAACACACAGCAAAAGTTATAAGGTAGGATATTGGCATTACAATCTATAAAGAAGTGATTTGAGAGTAATGAGTCTAGTTGTGATGTGACAAAGGCTCTACCAAAATGCAGCTAAGAAGAAGAACTAGAGAAAGAAAAAAAATTTTGTTAAACAAATCTAATTTAAACTGCAAAGCTCTCGCAGCACCTAAGATTAAACACAAAGAATGCAACGAAACACAGAGCAAAAGTTATAAGGTAGGATATTGGCATTACAATCTATAAAGAAGTGATCTGAGAGTGATGAGTCTAGTTGTGATGCGACAAAGGCTCTACCAAAATGCAGCTAAGAAGAAGAACTAGAGAAAGAAAACAAATTTTGTTAAACAAATCTAATTTAAAGTGCAAAGCTCTCGCAGCACCTAAGGCTAAACACAACGAATGCAACGAAACACACAGCAAAATTTATAAGGTAGGATATTGGCATTACAATCTATAAAGAAGTGATTTGAGAGTAATGAGTCTAGTTGTGATGTGACAAAGGCTCTACCAAAAAGTAGCTAAGAAGAAGAACTAGAGAAAGAAAACAAATTTTCTTAAACAAATCTATTTTAAAGTGCAAAGCTCACGCAGCACCTAAGGTTAAACACAAAGAATAAAACGAAACGCACAGCAAAATTTATAAGGTAGGTTATTGGCAATACAATCTATAAAGAAGCGATTTGAGAGTAATGAGTCTAGTTGTGATGCGACAAAGGCTCTACCAAAAAGCAGCTCAGAAGAAGAACTAGAGAAAGAAAACAAATTTTTTTAAACAAATCTATTTTAAAGTGCAAAGATCTTGTAGCACCTAATGTTAAACCCAAAGAATGCAATGAAACCCACAACAAAAGTAAAAAGGTAGGATATTGGCATTACAGTCAATAAAGAAGTGATTTGGGAGAAATGAGTCTTGTTGTGATGTGACAAAATTTCTTCCAAAAACCAGCTAAGAAGAAGAAGTAGAGAAAGAAAGCAAATTTTGTTAAAGAAATCTAATTTAAAGTGCAAAGCTCTCGCAGCACCTAAGTTTAAACTCAAAGAATGCAACGAAACACACAGCAAAAATTATATGGTAAGATATTGGCATTACAATCTATAAAGAAGTGATTTGAGAGTAATGAGTCTAGTTGTGATGCGACAAAGGCTCTACCAAAAAGCAGCTAAGAAGAAGAACTAGAGAAAGAAAACACATTTTGTTAAACAAATCTAATTTAAAGTGCAAAGCTATTGCAGCACGTAAGGTTAAACACAAAGAATGGAACAAAACACACAGCAAAAGTTATAAGGTAGGATATTGGCATTACAATCTATAATGAAGTGATCTGAGAGTAATGAGTCTAGTTGTGATGCAATAAAGGCTCTACCAAAAAGCAGCTAAGAAGAAGGACTAGAGAAAGAAAACAAATTTTGTTAAACAAATCCAATTTAAAGTGCAAAGCTCTCACAGCACCTAAGCTTAAACACAAAGAATGCATTGAAACACACAGCAAAAGTTATAGGGTAGGATATTGGCATTACAATCTACCAAGAAGTGATTTGAGAGTAATGAGCGTAGTTGTGATGCGACAAAATCTTTACCAAAAAGCAGCTAAGAACAAGAACAAGAGAAAGAAAATGAATTTTGTTAAACAAATCAAATGTAATGTGCAAGGCTCTCGCAGCACCTAATGTTAAACCCAATAAATGCAAGGAAACGCGCAACAAAATTTATAAGGTAGGATATTGGCATTACAATCTATAAAGAAGAGATTTGAGACTAATGAGTCTAGTTGTGATGGGACAAAATCTCTAACAAAAAGTAGCTAACAAGAAGAACTAGAGAAGGAAAACAAATTTTGTCAGGTAAATCTCAATTAAAGTGCAAAGCTCTTGCAGCACCCAATGTTAACCACAAAGAATGCAATGAAACTCACAATCAATGTTATAACGTAGGATATTGGCATTACAATCTATAAAAAAGTGATCTGAGAGTAATAAGTCTAGTCGTGATGCGACAAAGGCTCCACCAAAATGCAGCTAAGAGGAAGAACTAGAGAAAGAAAACAAATTTTGTTAAACAAATCTAAAAAGTGCAAAGCTCTCGCAGCACCTAATGTTAAACCCCAAGAATGCAAGGAAACCCACAACAAAAGTTATAAGGTAGGATATTGGCATTACAATCTATAAAGATGTTATTTGGGAGTAATGAGTCTAGTTGTGATGCGACAAAATCTCTACCACAAAGCAGCTAAGAAGAAGAACTAGGGAAAGAAAACAAATTTTGTTAAACAAATCTAATTTAAAGAGCACAGCTCTCGCAGCACCTAAGGTTAAAAACAAAGAATGGAACGAAACACACAGCAAAAGCTATAAGGTAGGATATTGGCATTACAATCTATAAAGAAGTGATATGAGAGTGATGAGTGTAGTTGTGATGCGACAAAGGCTCTACCAAAAAGCCGCTAAGAAGAAGAACTAGAGAAAGAAAACAAATTTTGTTAAACAAATCTAATTTAAAGTGCAAAGCTCTCGCAGCACCTAAGGTTAAACACAAACAATGCAACGAAATACACAGCAAAATTTATAAGGTAGGATATTGGCATTACAATCTATAAAAAAGTGATTTGAGAGTAATGAGTCTAGTTGTGATGCGACAAAGGCTCTACCAATAAGCAACTAAGAAGAAGAACTAGAGAGAGAAAACAAATTTTGTTAAACAAATCTAATTTAAAGTGCAAAGCTCTTGCAGCACGTAAGGTTAAACACAAAGAATGGAACGAATCACACAGCAAAAGTTATAAGGTAGGATATTGTCATTATGATCTATAAAGAAGTGATCTGAGAGTAGCACGTTTGAATGGTAATAGATAAATCAGAAGGTAACAAACTAAAGAATTAATTGATACAACCTGATTTAGAGCCAAGCTCTGATACCAACTGATATAGAAAATCCCAAAAAGACATGGCTTAGGGACCCAATGCACACAAGGAATCAAAGAATAACCAGGAAAGCTAAATCAGAGTTTAATAACACAAACACTAGACCCAATATTTGAAGGGACACAAACCTAGGTATTCAAAAAGGCTATGGATGTCACACTCCAAAAAAGAAAGGAATTAGGAATGATAAGTCGATTTGAATGTCATAAGAAGAAATACCTCTTGATAAGTTCTTTAGTTCTCAAAAGAACCGAGGGAGAAAAAACCTTTGCTTTTTATTTCACTCAAAGTTTTCTGATTTTTTTATTGTCTTATCTTACAAGGGGTGCCTATTCATAAGCTAAGATAGCAATTCTAAAGAGGCACAAATTCCTACCTAGGACAATTCCTTATTTAGATTTGCTTATCAACATTTGAGTTTTTTTCTCTAGTTCTTCTTCCTAACTGTCTTTTCTTACATTTTCTCGCATTCCAACTCAACTCATTACTCTCAAATCACTTCTCTATAGATTGTAACACCAATAACCTACCTTATAACTTTGATTGTTGGATTCATTGCATTCTCAGTGTAATTGGGTCATGTGAGAGCTTTGCACTTTAAATTCGATTTGCTTGTCAAAATTTGGGTTTCATTCTGTAGTTCTTCTTCTTAGCTGCCTTTTATTGCATTTAGATGCATTGCAACTTGACTCATTACTCCCAAATCACTTCATTATGGATTGTAATGCCAATATCCTACTTATAACTTAGATTATGGGTTTCATTGGATTCTTTGGGTTTAACTTTGGGTGCTGGGAGTGCTTTCCGCTTTAAATTAGATTTGCTTATCAAAATTTGATTGCTTTCTCTTGTTCTTCTTGTTAGCTGCATTTTATTACATGTTGTCACATTCCAACTTGACTCATTAATCTCAAATCACTTTTTTACAGATTGTAATGCCAATATCCTACCTTATTACTTTGATTGTGGGTTTCGTTGCATTGCATTTAACATTGCGTGCTGCGAGAGTTTTCTGCTTTCAATAAGATTTGCTTATCAAAAGTTGATTTCTTTCCCTTGTCCTTCTTGTTAGCTGCTTTTTATTACATTTTGACGCATTCTAACTGGACTCATTACTCTCAAATCACTTCTTTATCAATTCTAATGCTAATGTCTTACCTTATAACTTTGATTGTGGGTTTCATTGCATTCTTTAGGTTTAACATTGCTTGCTGGGAGAGCTTTACACTTTAAATTAGATTTGCTTATCAATATTTGAGTTTTTTTTTCTAGTTCTCCATGTTAGCCACGTTTCATTATGTTTACTCGCATTCCAACTTGACTCATTGCTTTAAAGTCACTCCCTTATTGATTGTAATGCCAATGTCCCACCTTATAACTTTGATTGTGGGTTTCATTGCATTCTTTGGGTTTAACATTGGGTGTGGAAGAGCTTTGCACTTTAAATTAGATTTGCTCCTCAAAATTTGAGTTCTTTCTCTAGTTCTTCTTCTTAGCTGCCATTTATTACATTTTGTCACATTCCAACTCAACTCATTACTCTTAAATCACTTTTTTATTGATTGTAATGCCAATATCCTACCTTATAACTTTGATTGTGGGTTTGGTTGCATTCTTTGTGTTTAACATTGGGTGTTGCGAGAGCTTTGTGCTTTAAATTAGATTTGCTCATCAAAATTTCAGTTTTTTCTCTTGTTCTTCTTCTTAGCCGTATTTTATTACGTTTTCTCACATTCCAACTCAAACTCATTACTCTGAAGTCATTCTTTAAAGATTCTAATGCCAATATCCTACCATATACCTTTGGTTAATGATGCTTTGAACATTGGGTCCAGATTTATACCTTAAGTTCCTATTCCTATGAGCATTGGGATGAGGCTTTACTTTTGTTAAAACTCAATTATGTTTAATGGAGTCCTCAATTCCATCTTTTGATTCTCGATTTTGTTGCATTCAATGTTTTTAACATCAGGTGCTACGAGTACTTTGGGCTTTAAATCAGATTTGCTTATCAAAATTTGAATTTTTTCTCTAGTCCTTCTTCCTAGCTGCCTGCTATTACATTTTGTTGCATTTCCAAGTCGACTCATTACTCTTAAATCACTTCCTTATAGATTGTAATGCCAATATCCTAGCTTATAACTTTGATGGTTGGTTTCATTGCATTCTTTGTGCTTTAAATTTGACTTGCATATCAAAATTTGAGTTCCTCCTCTAGTTCTTCTTCTTAGCTGCCTTTTATTACATTTTGTCACATTCCAACTCGACTCATTACTCTCAAATCACTTCTTTATAGATTGTAATGTCAATATCCTACCTTATAACATTGATTGTGAGTTTTGTTGCATTCTTTGGGTTTGACATTGGGTGTTGCAAGAGGTTTGGGCTTTAAATTAGATTTGCTTATCAAAATTTGAATTTTTTTCACTAGGTTTTTTTTTAGCCTCATTTTATTACATTTTCTCACATTCTAACTCGACTCATTACTCTGAAGCCACTTGTTTATAGATTCTAGTGCCAATGTCCTACCTTATAACTTTGCTTCACGATGCTTTGAACAATGGGTCGACATTTATAACATTAGTTCCTGTTGCATTGAGCATTGGCTTTACTTTTGTTAAACCTGAATTATGTTCAATGGAGTCTTCAATTCCTTCTTTTGATTGTGGATTTTGTTGCATTCATTGTTTTTAACATCAGGTGCTATGAGTGCTTTGGACCTTAAATCAGATTTGCTGATCAAAATTTGAGTTATTTCTCTAGTTCCTTTTCCTAGCTGTCTTTAATTACATTTTGTCGCATTCCAAGTCGACTCATTACTCTCAAATCACTTCTTTATAGATTGTACTGCCAATATCCTACCTTACAGCTTTGATTGTTGGTTTTGTTGCATTCTTTGTGTTTAACATTGGGTGTTGCAAGAGCTTTGCACTTTAAATTAGATTTGCTTATCAAAATTATTGTCCTTTGTCTAGTTCTTCTCCTTAACTGCCTTTCATTAAATTTTGTCGCATACCAACTCGACTCCTCACTCTCAAATCACTTCTTTATAGATTGTAATGCCAATATCCTACCTTATAACTTTGATTTTGGGTTTCATTGCATTCAATGTGTTTAACATTGGGTGCTATGAGAGCGTTGAGTGCTGCGAGGGCTTTGCACTTTAAATCATATTTGCTTATCAAAATTTGAGCTTTTTCTCTAGTTTTTCTTCTTCACCGGTTTTTATTACTTTTTCTCACATTCCAACTCGACTTATTACTCTGAAATCACTTCTTCATAGATTGTAATGTCAATATCCTACCTTATAACTATGGGTCACGATGCTTTGAACGTTGGGTCTAGGTTTATAAGTTAAGCACCTTTTCCTTTAAGTTTTGGATCGACACATTACTTTTGTTAAACCAAAATTTTGTTTCATGGGGTCTTCAATTCCTTCTTTTGATTATGGGTTTTGTTGCATTCTTTGTGTTTAACATTGGGTGCTATGAGAGCCTTGGGCTTTAAATCAGATTTGCTTATCAAAATTTGAGTTATTTTCTCTAGTTCTTTTTCCTAGCTAGTTTTATTACATTTTGTCTTATTCCAACTCAACTCATTACTCTCAAATCACTTCTTTATAGATTGTAATGCCAATAACCTACCTTATAACTTTGATTGTTAGTTTTGTTGTATTCTTCATATTTAACATTAGATGCTGTGAGAGCTTTCCACTTTAAATTAGATTTGCTTATCAAAATTTGAGTT
>JAHOYR010004612.1:0-24299 GCA_023213295.1 Bruguiera hainesii
CAATAGATTGCTTTTGCTTTTTTTTTTTTAAGTAATTTGCCTGAATATTATATAAATTATTTCAAATTGCGTTAAGGCAAAGGAGACATTTTTGAAAATTGAAAAATTTAAATTCAACAAATTATTGATAATTCATTTATCCCTATCAGATTTAAAATTCTAATAATCGCAAAAATGCAATATTTTGATTTTTAAATTTATTGTTAATGTCATTTGATTTGATTGGCGAGAAAAATATAATATGTGAAAAATATAATATTTGAATATGTTAATTGAACAAAAATACAATGGACTGAATTGCATAAAAGACACTTTAGTGGATGAATATTGTAAATAGCAATCCCTAATTTCATGATTGTGCGAAGCATATATTTGTAGATGGGAGTGAAAAACCATCTTATTTATAAACCATTTCAAATTGCATTGAGACAAAGCAAACAATTAAGAAATTTTCAAAATTTAAATTCAATAGATTATTAACAATTTATTTATCCCTAGCAAAATTTGAAATTCTAAAAATTGCAAAAGTGTAATATTTTGATTTTTAAATCTGTTGTTAATGTAGTTTGATTTGATTGGTGGGAAAAATACAATATTTGAATAAGTTAATTGAACAAAATTACAAGTAATGGACTCAATCGCATAAAAGACACTTTAGTGGTTAAATATTATAAATAGCAATCCCAAGTTTCAATGTTTTGTTAAGCATATATCCCTATATGGGAGTGCAGAACCTTCTTATTACAGTTCATTGTTTTGGTTTTTTCTTAAGTAATTTGCCTAAAGATTATATAAATCATTTCAAATTGCGTTGAGGCAAAGGACACAATTCAGAAAATTGCCAAATTTAATTCCAACAGAGTATTGACAATTCATTTATCCCTAGCAAATTTTAAAATTCTAAAAATTGCAAAATTGAAATATTTTGAAGTGGTGAGAAAAATATAATATGTGAAAAATATAATATTTGAATATGTTAATTCAACAAAAATACAAGTAAAGGATTGAATTGCATAAAATACATTTTAGTGAATGAATATTATAAATAGCAATCCCAAATTTTAAGGTTCTGTGAAGCATATATCCCTAGATGGGAGTGCAGAACCTTTCTATTATAGTCGATTGCTTTTGCTTTTTCTTAAGTAATTTGCTTGAAGATTATATAAATCATTTCAAATTGTGTTGAGGCAAAGGAGACAATTCTGAAAATTGCAAAATTTAAATTTAAGAGAGTATTGACAATTCATTTATCCCTATCAGATTTTAAAATTTGAAAAAATGCAAAATTGAAATATGTTGATTTTTAAATTTAATGTTAATGTCGTTTGATTTAATTGGTAAGAAAAATATAATATGTGAACAATATAATATTTGAATATGTTAATTGAACAAAAATATAAGTAATGGACTTAATTGCATAAAATACACTTTTGTGGATGAATATTATAAATAGCAAACCCAAGTTTGATTGTTGTGTTAAGCATATATCTCTAGATGGGAGTGCAGAACCTTCTTGTTACAGTCCATTACTTTTGCTTTTTCTTAAGTAATTTGCCTTATATAAATCATTTCAAATTGCGTTGAGACAAAGGATAATTCAGAAAATTGTAAAAGCTAAATTCAACAAAGTATTGATAATTCATTTATCCCTAATATATTTTAAAATTCTAAAAATTGCCAAAATCCAATATTTTGATTTTTAAATTTATTGTTAATGTTGTTTGATTTAATTGGTGAGAAAAATATAGTATGTGAAACATATAATATTTGAATATGTTAATTGAACAAAAATACAAGTAATGGACTCAATTGCATAAAAAACATTTTAGTGGATGAATATTATAAACAGTAATCTGAAGATTCAAGGTTGTGTGAAGCATATATCCCTAGATGAGAGTGGGGAATCATCTTTTTAGAGTCCATTGCTTTTGTTTTTTCTTAAGTAATTTGTCTAAAGACAATAATACTATAAATCATTTCAAATTGTTTTGAGGCAAATGAGACAATTAAGAAAATTGCAAGACTTAAATTCAACAGAGTATTGACAATTCATTTATCCCTAGTAAATTTTAAAATTCTAAAAATTGCAAAAATGGAATATTTTGATTTTTAAATTTATTGTTAATGTCGTTTGATTTGATTGGTGAGAAAAATACAATATTTGAATATGTTAATTGAACAAAAATACAAGTAATGGACTCAATTGCATAAAATACAATTTAGTAGATGAATATTATAAATAACACTCCCAAACTTCAATGTTGCATTAAGTATATATCCTTAAATGGGAGTGCATAATCTTCTTATTACAGTCCATTGCTTTTGCTTTTTCTTAGGTAATTTTCCTGAAAATTATATAAATCATTTCAAATTGCGTTGATGCAAAGGAGACAATTTAGAAAATTGCAAAATTTAAATTCAACATAGTATTGGCAATTCACTTATCCCTAGTAGATTTTAAAATTCGAAAAATTGCAAAATTGAAATATTTTGATTTTTAAATTTATTGCTAATGTAGTTTGATTTAATTGGTGAGAAAAATATAATATGTGAAAAATATAATATTTGAATATGTTAATTGAACAAATAAACATGTTATGGACACAATTGCATCAAATACACTTTAGTGGATGAATGTTATAAATAGCAGTCCTAAGTTTCAATGTTGTGTTAAGTCCCTAGATGGGAGTGGAGAACCTTCCTATTGCAATCGATTGTTTTTACTCTTTTTTTTTTTAAGTAATTTGCCTCAAGATTATATAAATCATTTCAAATTGACAATTCATTTATCCCTAGTAGATTTTAAAATTCAAAAAGTTGCAAAATTAAAATATTTTGATTTTTAAATTTAATATTAATGTCATTTGATTTAATTGGTGAGAAAAATATAATAAGTGAAAAATATAATATTTTAATATGTTAATTGAACAAAAATACAAGTAATGGACTCGATTGCATAAAAAACATTTTAGTGGATGAATATTATAAATAACAATCTCAAGTTTTATGGTTGTGTGAAGCATATATTCTTAGATGGGAGTGGGGAACCATCTTATTTGAGTCCATTGCCTTTCCTTTTTCTTAAGTAATTTCTCTGAAGACATGAATTTTATAAATCATTTCAAACTGCATTGAAGCAATGGAGACAATTAAAAAAATTGCAAAATTTAAATTCAAGAGAGTATTGACTATTCATTTATCCCTAGCAGATTTTAAAATTCTAACAATTGCAGTGGAATATTTTCATTTTTAAATTTATTGTTAATGTCGTTTGATTTGATTGGTGAGAAAAATACAATATTTGAATATCTTAACTGAACAAAAATACAAGTAATGGACTTAATTGCATAAAATACATTTTAGTGGATGAATATTATAGATTGCAATCACAAGGTTCATTGCTGTTTTAAGTATATATCCCTAGATGGGAGTGCGTAACCTTCTTATTAGAGTCCATTGCTTTTTCTTTTTCTTAAGTAAATTGCATAAAGATTATATAAATCATTTCAAATTGCATTAAGACAAAGGAGATAATTCCGATAATTGCAAAATTTAAATTCAATAGAGTACTGACAATTCATTTATCCCTAACAGATTTTAAAATTTGAAAAATTGCAAAATTGAAATATTTTGATTTTTAAATTTATTGTTAATGACATTTGATTTCATTGGTGAGAAAAATATAATATGTCAAAAATACAATATTTGAATATGTTAATTGAATAAAAATACAAGTAATGGACTGAATTGCATGAGAGACACTTTAGTGGATGAATATTATATATAGCAATCTTAAGTTTCAAGGTTGTGTGAAGCATATATCCTTAAATGGGTGTGGGGAACCATCTTATTAGAGTCCATTGCTTTTCCTTTCTCTTAAGTAATTTGTCTGAAGAAAAGAATTCTATAAATCATTTCAAATTGCATTGAGGCGAAGGAGACAATTAAGAAAATTGAAAAATTTAAATTCAAGAGAGTATTAACAATTCATTTATTCCTAACAGATTTTAAAATTCTAAAAATTGCAAAAATGCAATATTTTGATTTTTAAATTTGTTGTCAATGTCGTTATTTTTTATTAGTGAGCAAAATTCAATATTTTAATAAGTTAATTGAACAAAAATACAAGTAATGGATTCAATTGTATAAAATATACTTTAGTGGATAAATATTATAAATAGCAATCTCACGTTTCAATGTCGTGTTAAGGATATATCCCTATATGAGAGTGCAGAACCTTCTTATTACAGTTCATTACTTTTGCTTTTTCTTTAGTAATTTGCTCGAAAATTATATAAATTATTTCAAATTGCGTTGAGGCAAAGGAGACAATTCAAAATATTGCAAAATTTAAATTCAACAAAGTATTGACAATTCATTTATCCCTAGCAGAATTTAAAATTCTAAAAATTGCAAAATTGAAATATTTTGATCTTTGAATTTATTGTTAATGTTGTTTGATTTAATTGCAAAAAAAAAATATAATATGTGAAAAATATAATATTTCAATCTATTAATTGAACAAAATACAAGTAATGGACTCAATTGGATAAAAGACACTTTAATGGATGAATATTATAAATAGGAATTTCAAGTTTTAAAGTTTTGTGAAGCATATACACCTAGATGGGAGTGGGGAACCATCTCATTTGATTCCATTGCTTTTCCTTTTTCTTAAGCAATTTGTCTAAAGACAAGAACTCTATAAATCATTTCAAATTGCATTGAGGCAAAGGAGACAATTAAGAAAATTGCAAATTTATATTTCTGCAAATTATTGACAATTTATTTATCTCTAGCAGATTTTAAAATTCTAAAAATTGCAAAAATACAATATTTTGATTTTTAAATTTGTTGTTAATGTCGTTAGATTTGATTAGTGAGAAAAATGCAATATTTTAATAAGTTAATTGAACAAAAATACAAGTAATGGACTCAATTGCATAAAATACACGTTAGTGGATGAATATTATAAATAGTAATCCGAAGTTTCAATATTGTGTTAAGCATATATCCTAAGATAGGAGTGCAGAACCTTCTTATTACAGTCCATTACTTTTGCTTTTTCCTAAGTAATTTGCCTAAAAATTATATAAATAATTTCAAATTGCGCTGAGGCAAATGAGATAATTTAGAAAATTGTAAAATTTAAATTCAACAAAGTATTGACAATTCATTTATGCATAGCAGATTTTAGAAATCTAAAAATTGCAAAAATGCAATATTTTGATTATTCAATTTATGGTTAATGTCATTTGATTTGATTGGTGAGAAAAATATAATATTTGAATAAGTTAATTGAACAAAAATACAAGTAATGGACTCAATTGCATAAAATACACTTTAGTGGATGAATATTATAAATAGCATTCCTATGTTTCAATGTTATATTAAGCATATATCCCTAAATGGAAGTGCAGAACCTTCTTATTATAGTCCATTGCTTTTGCTTTTTCTTAAATAATTTGCCTGAAGATTATACAAATCTTTTCTAATTGCGTTGAGGCAAAGGAGTTTATTTAGAAAATTGTAAAATTTAAATTCAACAAAGTATGTATAATTCATTTATCCCTAGTAGATTTTAAAATTCTAAAAATTGAAAAATACAATATTTTGGTTTTTAAATTTATTGTTAATGTCGTTTGATTTGATTGGTGGGAAAAATATAATATTTGAACATGTTAATTGAACAAAAATACAAGTAATTGACTCAATTGCATAAAATATACTTTAATGGATGAATATTACAAATAGCAATTCCAAGTTTCAATGTTGTGTTAAGTATATATCCTTAGATGGGAGTGCAGAAACTTCTTATTACATTCCATTGCTTTTGCTTTTTCTTAAGTAATTTGCCTGAAGATTATATAAATCATTTCAAATTGCATTGAGGTAAAAGAGACAATTTAGAAATTTTCAAAATTTAAATTCAACAGAGTATTGACAATTCATTTATCCCTAGTAGATTTTAAAATTCTAAAAATTGCAAAATTGAAATAATTTGATTTTTAAATTTATTGTTATTGTAACTTGATTTAATTTGTAAGAAAAATATAATATGTGAAAAATATAATATTTGAATATGTTAATTGAACAAAAATACAAGTAATGGACTCAATTGTATAAAAGACACTTTAGTGGATGAATATTATAAATAACAATCTCAAGTTTCAAGGTTGTGTGAAACATATATTCCTATATAGGAGTGTGAAACTATTTTATTTGAGTCCATTACTTTTCCTTTTTCCTAAGTAATTTGTCTGAAGACAATAATTTTATAAGTCATTTCAAATTGTATTGAGGCAAACGAGACAATTAAGAAAATTGCAAAATATTAATTCTGCACATTATTGACAATTTATTTATTTCTAGCAAATTATAAAATTCTAGAAATTGCAAAAATGCAATATTTCAATTTTTAAATTTGTTGTTAATGTCGTTAGACTTGATTGGTGAGAAAAATACAATATCTTAACAAGTTAATTGAAGAAAATTACAAGTAATGGACTCAATTGCATAAAATACATGTTAGTAGATGAATATTACAAATAGCAATCTCAAGTTTCAATGTTATCTTAAGCAAATATCCCAAGATAGAAGTGCAGAATCGTTTTATTACAGTCCATTACTTTTGCTTTTTCTTAAGTAATTTGCTTGAAAATTGTATAAATCATTTGAAATTGCATTAAGGCAAAGGAGACAATTCAGAACATTGCAAAATTTAAATGCAACAAAGTATTGACAATTCAGTTATCCCTAACAGATTGTAAAATCCTAAAAATTGCAAAAATGCAATATTTTGATTTTTAAATTTATTATTAATGTTGTTCGATTTGATTGGTGAGAAAAATATAATATTTGAATATGTTAATTGAAAAAAAATGCAAGTAATAGACTTAATTGCATAAAATACTCTTTAGTGGATAAATATTATAAATAGTAATTCCAAGTATTAATGTTGTGTTAAGCATATATCCCTAGATGAGGGTGCAGAACCTTCGTATTACAGTCGATTACTTTTGCTTTTTCTTAAGTAATTTGCCTGAAGATTATATAAATCATTTCAAATTGCGTTGAGTCAAAGGAGACAATTCAGAAAATTGCAAAATTTAAATTCAACAGAGTATTAACAATTTATTTATCCCTAACAGATTTTAAAATTATAAAAATTGCAAAAATGCAATATTTTGATTTTTAAATTTATTGTTAATATCGTTTGATTTGATTGGTGAGAAAAATATAATATTTGAATATGTTAATTGAACAAAAATACAAGTAATAAAACTAATTGTATAAAATACACTTTAGTGGATAAGTATTATATATAGCAATTCCAAGCAACAATGTTGTGTGAAGCATATATCCCTAGATGGGAGTGCAGAACCTTTTGATTACAATCCATTACTTTGGCTTTTTCTTAAGTAATTTGCTAGAAGATTATATAAATAATTTCAAATTGCATTAAGGCAAAGGAGACAATTCAAAAAATTGCAAAATTTAAATTTAATAGAGTATTGACAATTCATTTATCCCTAGCAGATTTTAAAATTCTAAAAATTGCAAAAAGCAATATTTTGATTTTTCAATTTATTGTTAATGTCATTCGATTTGATTGGTGAGAAAAATGCAATATTTTAATAAGTTTATTGAACAATAAATTGTTCAATAATATTTTAAAAATGCAATACTTTTATTATTAATGTCGTTTGATTTGATTGGTGAGAAAAATATAATATGTGAAAAATATAATATTTGAATATATTAATTGAACTTAAATGCAAGTAATGGACTCAATTAGTAATTTGCCTAAAAATTAGATAAATCATTTCAAATTATGCTGAGGGAAAGTAGACAATTTAGAAAATTACAAAATTTAAATTCAATAGAGTATTGACAATTCACTTATCCCTTGCAGATTTTAAAATCCTAAAAATTGCAAAATTGAAATATTTTGATTTTTAAATTTATTTTTAAAGTCATTTGATTTAATTGGCGAGAGAAATATAATATGTGAAAAATATAATATTTGAATATATTAATTGAACAAATAGACAAGTAATGGACATAATTGTATAAAATACACTTTAGTAGATGGATATTATCAATAGCAGTTGTAAGTTTCAATGTTATGTTAAACATATATTCCTATATGGGAGTGCAGAACCTTCTTATTACAGTCCATTGCTTTTGCTTTTTTTTAAGTAATTTGGTTAAAAATTATATAAATTATTTCAAATTGTGTCAAGGCAAAGGAGACAATTTAGAAAATTGTAAAATTTAAATTCACAGAGTATTGACGATTCATTTATCCCTACTAGATTTTAAAATTCAAAAAATTGCAAAATTGAAATATTTTGCTTTTTAAATTTAATGTTAATGTCGTTTAATTTAATTGGTGGGAAAAATATAATATGTGCAAAATATAATAATTGAATATGTTAATTAAACAAAAATACAAGTAATGAACTCAATTGCATAAAAGACACTTTAGTGGATGAATATTATAAATAGCAATCTTAAGTTTCAATGTTGTGTGAAGCATATATTCCTAGATGGAAGTGCGGAACCATCTTATTAGAGTCTATTGCTTTTCATTTTTCTTAAGTAATTTGTCTAAAGACAAGAATTCTATAAATCATTTCAAATTGCATTGAGGCAAAGGAGACAATTAAGAAAATTGGAAAATTTAAATTCAAAAGAGTATTGACAATTCATTTATCCCTAGTAGATTTTAAAATCCTAAAAATTGCAAAAGTGGAATATTTTGATTTTTAAATTTATTGTTAATATCGTTTGATTTGATTAGTGAGAAAAATACAATATTTAAATATGTTAATTAAATAAAAAAACAAATTATGAACTCAATTGTATAAAATACACTTTAGTGGATGAATATTATAAATAGCAATCCCAAGTTTCAATGTTTTGTTAAGCATATAACCTTGTATGGGAGTGCAGAACCTTCTTATAACAGTCCATTGCTTTTACTTTTTCTTAAGTAATTTGCCTTAATATTATATAAATCATTTTAAATTGCGTTAAGGTAAAGGAGATAATTTAGAAAATTGCAAAATTTAAATTCAACAAAGTATTGCCAATTCATTTATCCCTCATAGATTTTAAAATTCTAAAAATTGCAAACTTGAAATATTTTGATTTTTAAATGTATTGTTAATGTCGTTTGATTTAATTGGTGAGAGAAATGTAATATGTGAAAATTATAATATTTGAATATGTTAATTGAACAAAAATACAAGTAATAGACTCGATTGCATAAAAGACACTTTAGTGGATCAATATTATAAATAACAATCTCAAGTTTCAAGGTTGTGTGAAGCATATATCCCTAAATGAGAGTGGATAATTTGTTTGAAGACAAGAATCCTATAAATCATTTCAAATTGCATTGAGACAAAGGAGACTATTAAGAAAATTACAAAATTTAAATTCAATAGATTATTTACAATTTATTTGTCCCTAGTAGAATTTAAAATTCTAAAAATTGCAAAAGTGCAATATTTTGATTTTTAAATTTGTTGTTAATGTCGTTTGATTTCATTGGTGAGAAAAATACAATATTTGAATATGTTAATTGAACAAAAATACAAGTAATCGACTTAATTGCATAAAATACAATTAAGTGGATGAATATTATAAATATCACTCTTAAGTTTCAATGTTGTGTTAAACATATATCCTTAGATGGGAGCATAGAACCTTCTTGTTACAGTCCATTGATTTTGCTTTTTCTTAAGTAATTTGCCTAAGGATTAGATAAATCATTTCGAATTGCGTTGAGGAAAAGGAGACAATTCAGAAAATTGCAAAATTTAAATTCAACAGAGTATTGACAATTCACTTATCCTTAGCAGATTTTAAAATTCTAAAAATTGCAAAATTGAAATATTTTGATTTTTAAATTTATTTTTAATATCGTTTGATTTAATTGGCGAGAGAAATATAATATGTGAAAAATATAATATTTGAATATATTAATTGAACAAACAGACAAGTAATAGACATAATTGCATAAAATACACTTTAGTAGATGAATATTATAAATAGCAGTCGCAAGTTTCAATGTTGTGTTAAGCATATATTCCTAGATGGGAGT
This sequence comes from Bruguiera hainesii, assembly GCA_023213295.1. Lineage (NCBI taxonomy): Eukaryota > Viridiplantae > Streptophyta > Magnoliopsida > Malpighiales > Rhizophoraceae > Bruguiera > Bruguiera hainesii. The sequence goes on from JAHOYR010004612.1 coordinate 10,115, forward strand.
GCAGAACCTTCTTATTACAGTTCATTGCTTTTGCTTTTTCTTAAGTAATTTGCCATTTGTGATACTGAGAGGGGGGCTGAATCAGTATCACCACAATTCTCAATTCGCAGGTAGATCGATTACTACCTACTAATTACAATAGTCCCCAAAGTCACCTTTCAAACACCTTGCGTAATAGATAATTCAGATGTTCTTGTTTAGGTCTTCATTAGGTTATGGGTTGGCTGATACTTTAGCTGCGTTCACAACTCAATTCAAAACACAGAACGTAAATTGATTGTTAATATCGTTTAATTTAATTGTTGAGAAAAATATAATATGTGAAAAATATAATATTTGAATATGTTAGTTGAACAGAAATATGAGTAATGGACTCAATTGCATAAAATACAATTTAGTGGATGAATATTATAAATAACAAACCCAAGTTTCAATGTTGTGTTAAGCATATATCTCTAGATGGGAGTGCAACATCTTCTTATTACAGTCTATTGCTTTTGCTTTTTCTTAAGTAATTTGCCTGAAAATTATATAAATCATTTCAAATTGCGTTAAGGCAAAGGACACAATTCAGAAAATTGCAAAATTTAACTTCAACAGAGTATTGATAATTCATTTATCCCTAGTAGATTTTAAAATTCTAAAAATTACAAAATTGAAATATTTTGATTTTTGAATTTATTATTCATGTTGTTTGATGTAATTAGTGAGAAAAATATAATATGTGAAAGATATAATATTTAAATATGTTAATTGAGTAAAAATACAAGTAATGAACTCAATTGCATAAAAGACACTTTAGTGGATGAATATTATAAATAGCAATCTCAAGTTTCAAGGTTGTGTGAAGCATATATCCCTAGATGGGAATGGCAAACCATCTTATTAAAGTCCATTCCTTTTCCTTCTTCTTAACTAATTTGTCTAAAGACAAGAATTCTATAAATCATTACAAATTGCATTGAGGCAAAGGAAACAATTAAGAAATTTTCAAAATTTAAATTCAATAGATTATTGACAATTTATTTATCCCTAGCAAATTTTAAAATTCTAAAAATTGCAAAAGTGCAATATTTTGATTTTTAAATTTGTTGTTATTGTCGTTTGATTTGATTGGTGAGAAAAATACAATATTTGTATAAGTTAATTGAACAAAATGACAAGTAATGGACTCAATTGCATAAAATACACTTTAGTGGATGAATATTATAAATAACATTCTCAAATTTCAAGGTTGTGTAAAGTATATATCCCTAGATGGGAGTGGGGAACCATCTTATTTGAGTCCATTGCTTTTCCTTTTTCCTAAGTAATCTATTAGAAAACAAAAATTCTATAAATCATTTTAAATTGCATTGAGGCAGAAGAGACAATTAAGAAAATTGCGAAATTTAAATTCTAAAGATTATTGACGATTTATTTATCTTTAGCTGATTTTAAAGTTCTAAAAATTGCAAAAGTGCAATTTTGCAATATTTTGATTTTTAAATTTGTTGTTAATGTCGTTTGATTTGATTGGTGAGAAAAATACAATATTTGAATAAGTTAATCGAACAAAATTACAAGTAAGGGACTCAATTGCATAAAATACACTTTAGTGGATGAATATTATAAATAGCAATCTCAAGTTTCAATGTTTTATTAAGCATATATCTCTAGATAGGAGTGCAGAACCTTCTTATTACAGTCCATTGCTTTTGTTTTTTCTTAAGTAATTCGCCTTAAGATTATATAAATCATTTCAAATTGCATTGAGACAAAGGAGACAATTAAGAAAATTGCAAAATTTAACTTCAACAGAGTATGGACAATTCATTTATCCCTGAGAGATTTTAAATTTCTAAAAATTGCAAAATTGAAACATTTTGGTTTTTAAATTTATTATTAATGTCGTTTGATTTGATTAATGAGAAACATATAATATGTGAAAAATATAATATTTAAAGAAGTTAATTGAGCAAAAATACAAGTAATGGACTTAATTGCATAAAAGACACTTTAGTGGATGAATATTATAAATAGCAATCTCAAGTTTCAAGGTTCTATGAAGCATATATCCTTATATGGGAGTGGGGAACCATCTTATTAGAATCCATTCCTTTTCCTTTTTCTTAACTAATTTGTTTGAAGACAAGAATTTTATAAATCATTTCAAATTGCATTGAGGCAAAGGAGACAATTAAGAAATTGTCAAATTTTAAATTTAACAGATTATTGACAATTTATTTATCCCTAACAGATTTTAAAATTCTAAAAATTGCAAAAATGCAATATTTTGATTTTTAAATTTATTGTTAATGTTGTTTGATTTGATTGGTGAGAAAAATACAATATTTAAATATCTTAATTGAACAAAATTACAGGTAATGGACTTAATTGCATAAAATACACTTTAGTGGATGTATATTATAAATAGCAATCCCAAATTTCAATGTTGTGTTAAGCATATATCCCAAGAGGGGAGTATAAAACTTTCTTTTTATCGTCCATTGTTGTTGTTTTTTCTTAAGTAATTTGCCAGAAAATTATATAAATTATTTCAAATTGTATTGAGGCAAATGCGACAATTTAGAAAATTGCAAAATTAAAATTTTACAGAGTATTGACAATTCATGTATCTTAAATAGATTTTAAAACTCTAAAAATTGCAAAATTGAAATATTTTCATTTTTAAATTTATTGTTAATGTCATTTGATTTAATTGGTGAGAAAAATATAATATGTGAAAAATATAATATTTGAATATGTTAATTGAACAAAAATACAAGTAATGGACTCAATTGCATAAAAGACACTTTAGTAGATGAATATTATAAATAGCAATCTCAAGTTTCAAGGTTGTGTGAAGCATATATCCCTATATGGGAATGACGAACCATCTTATTAGAGTCCATTCCTTTTCCTTTTTCTTAACTAATTTGTCTGAAGACAAGAATTCTATAAATCATTTCAAATTGCATTGAGGCAAAGGAGACAATTAAGAAATTGTCAAAATTTAAATTCAACAGATTATTGACAATTTATTTATCCCTAGTAGATTTTAAAATTCTAAAAATTGCCAAAATGCAATATTTTGATTTTTAAATTTGTTGTTAATGTCATTTGATTTGATTGGTTAGAAAAATACAATATTTGAATATCTTAGTTGAACAAAATTACAAGTAATGGACTTAATTGCATAAAATACACTTTAGTGGATGAATATTATAAATAGCAATCCCAAATTTTAATGTTGTGTTAAGCATATATTCCAAGATTATATAAATTATTTCAAATTGCTTTGAGGCAAACGCGACAATTTAGAAAATTGCAAAATTGAAATTCAACAGAATATTGACAATTCATATATCTCTAATAGATTTTAAAATTTTAAAAATTGAAAAATTGAAATATTTGCATTTTTAAATTTATTGTTAATGTCGTTTGATTTAATTGGTGAGAAAAATATAATATGTGAAAAATATAATATTTGAATATATTAATTGAACAAAAATACAAGTAATGGACTCAATTGCATAAAAGAGACTTTGGTGGATGAATATTATAAATGGCAATCTCATGTTTCAAAGTTGTGTGAAGGGCTCACGTTTCAAAGTTGTGTGAAGTATATATCCCTAGATGGGATTGGGGAGACATTTTATTTGAGTCTATTGCCTTTCCTTTTTCTTAAGTAATTTGGTTGAAGACAATAATTCTATAAATCATTTCAAATTGCATTGAGGCAAAGGAGATAATTAAGAAAATTGCAAAATTATAATTCTGCAGATTATTGATAATTTATTTATCCCTAGCAGATTTTAAAATACTAAAAATTGCAAAACTGCAATATTTTGATTTTTAAATTTGTTGTTAATATCGTTAGATTTGATTGGTAAGAAAAATTCAATATTTTAATAAATGAATTGAGCAAAAATACAAATAATTGACTCAATTGCTTTAGCTTTTTTTTTTTTAAGTAATTTGCTAGAAAATTATATAAATCATTTCAAATAGCGTTGAGGGAAATAAGACAATTCAAAAAATTGCAACATTTAAATTCAACAGAGTATTGATAATTCATTTATCCCTAACAGATTTTAAAATTCTGAAAATTGCAAAATTGAAATATTTTGATTTTTAAATTTATTGTTAATGTCATTTGACTTAATTAGTGAGGAAAATATAATATGTGAAAAATATAATATTTAAATTTGTTAATTGAAGAAAAATACAAGTAATGGACCCAATTGCACAAAATAAACCTTAGTGGATGAATATTATAAATAGCAATCCCACGTTTCAAAGTTGTGTTAAGTATATATCTACATGGGAGTATAGAACCTTCTTGTTACAGTCCATTACTTTTGCTTTTTCTTAAGTAATTTGCCTGAAGATTTATAAATCATTTCAAATTGTGTTGAGGCAATGGAGACAATTCAGAAAATTGCAAAATTTAAATTTAACAGAGCATTGACAATTCATTTATCCTTAGTAGAATTTAAAATTCTAAAAATTGCAAAATTGAAATATTTTGATTTTTAAATTTATTGTTAATGTCATTTGACTTAATTGGTGAGAAAAATATAATATCTGAAAAATATAATATTTGAATATGTTAATTGAACAAAAATACAAGTAATGGACCCAATTACATAAAATATAGTTTAGTGAATGAATATTATAACTTGCAATCCCAAAATTCAATGTTGTGTTACCCATATATCCTTAGATGAAAGATGGGAGTGCAAAACCTTCTTATTATAGTCCATTGGTTTTACTTTTTCTTAACTAATTTGCCTGAAGATTATATAAATCATTTCAAATTGCGTTAAGGAAAAGGACACAATTCAGAATATTGGAAAATTTAAATTCAACAAAGCATTGATAATTCATTGATCCCTAGCAAAATTTTAAATTCTAAAAATTACAAAATTAAAATATTTTGATTTTTAAATTTATTGTTAATGACATTTGATTTGATTGGTGAGAAAAATATAATAGGTGAATACGTTAATTGAACAAAAATACAAGTAATGGACTCAATTGCATAAAATACACTTTAGTGGATGAATATTATAAATAGCAATTCCAAGTTTCAATGTTGTGTTAAGCATATATCCTTAGGTGGGAGTGCAGAACCTTCTAATTAAAGTCCATTGCTTTTGCTTTTTCTTAAGTAATTTGCCAGAAGATTATATAAATCATTGCAAATTGTGTCGAGGCAAAGGAGACAATTCAAAAAATTGCAAAATTTAAATTCAACAGAGTATTGACAATTCATTTATCCCTAGCAGATTTTAAAATTCTAAAAATAGCAAAATTGAAATATTTTGATTTTTAAATTTATTGTTAATGTCGTTTGATGTAATTGGTGAGAAAAATATAATATTTGAATATGTTAATTGAACAAAAATACAAGTAATGGACCCAATTGCATAAAATAAACTTTAGTGGATGAATATTATAACTTGCAATCCCAAGATTCAATGTTGTGTTATGCATATATCCCTAGATGGAAGATGAGAGTGCAGAACCTTCTTATTACAGTCCATTACTTTTGCTTTTTCTTAAGTAATTTGCCTAAAGATGATATAAATCATTTTAAATTGTGTTAAGCAAAAGGAGACAATTCAGAATATTGTAAAATTTAAATTCAATAGAGCATTGACAATTCATTTATCCCTAGCAGAATTTAAAATTCTAAAAATTACAAAATGGAAATATTTTGATCTTTAAATTTACTTTTAATGTCGTTTGATTTAATTGGTGAGAAAAATATAATATTTGAATATGTTAATTGAACAAAAATACAAGTAATGCGCTCAATTGCATAAAAGACACTTTAGTGGATGAATATTATAAATAGCAATCTCAAGTTTCAAAGTTGTGTGAAGCATATATCCTTAGATGAGAGTGGGGAACCATCTTATTTGAGTCCATTGCTTTTCTTTTTTCTTAAGTATTTTTTCTGAAGACAATAATTCTATAAATCATTTCAAATTGCATTGAAGCAAAGGAGACAATTAAGAAAATTGCAAAATTATAATTCTACAGATTATTGACAATTTATTTATCCTTAGTAGATTTTAAAATACTAAAAATTTCAAAAGTGCAATATTTTGGTTTTTAAATTTGTTGTTAATGTCGTTAGGTTTGATTGGTGAGAAAAATGCAATATTTTAATAACTTAATTGAATAAAAATACAAGTAATGGACTCAATTGCATAAAATGCATGTTAGTAGATGAATATTTTAAATAGCAATCCCAAGTTTCAATGTTGTGTTAAGCATATATCCCCAAGATAGGAGTGTAAAACCTTCTGATTACAGTCCATTGGTTTGGCTATTTTTTAAGTAATTTTCCAGAATATTATATAAGTAATTTCAAAATGGATTAAGGTAAATGAGACAATTCATAATACTACAAAATTTAAATTCAACAAAGTGTTGACAATTCATTTATCCCTAGCCGATTTTAAAATTCTAAAAATAGCAAAATTGAAATATTTTGATTTTTAAATTTATTGTTAATGTCGTTTGATTTAATTGGTGAGAAAAATATAATATGTGAAAAATATAATATTTGAATATGTTAATTGAACAAAAATACAAATAATGGACCTAATTGCACAAAATACTCTTTAGTAGATGAATATTATAAATAGCAATCCCACGTTTCAATGTTGTGTTAAACATATATCCCTAGATGGAAGTGCATAACCTTCTTATTACAGTCTTTTGCTTTTGCTTTTTCTTAAGTAATTTGCTTGAAAATTATATAAATCGTTTCAAATTGCATTAAGGAAAAGGAGACAATTCAGAATATTGCAAAATTTAAAGTCAACAGAGCATTGATAATTGATTTATCCCTAGCTGAATTTAAAATTCTAAATATTGCAAAATTGAAATATTTTAATCTTTAAATTTATTGTTAATGTTGTTAGATTTAATTGGTGAGAAAAATATATTATGTGAAAAATATAATATTTGAATATGTTAATTCAATAAAAATATAAGTAATGGACTCAATTGGATAAAAGACACTTTAGTGGATTAATATTATAAATAACAATCCCAAGTTTCAAAGTTGTGTGCAGCATATATCCCTAGATGGGAGTGGGGAACCATCTTATTTGAGGCCATTGCTTTTCCTTTCTCTTAAGTAATGTGTTTGAATACAAGAATTCTATAAATCATTTCAAATTTCATTGAGGCAAAGGGGACAATTCAGAAAATTGTAAAATTTAAATTTAACAGAGTATTGACAATTCATTTATCCCTAATAGATTGTAAATTTCCAAAAATTGCAAAATTTAAATTCAACAAAGTATTGACAATTAATTTATCCCTAATAGATTGTAAATTTCCAAAAATTGCAAAAATGCAATATTTTGATTTTTAAATTTATTGTTAAGGTTGTTTGATTTGATTGGTGAGAAAAATATAATATGTGAATACGTTAATTGAACAAAAATACAAGTAATGGACTCAATTGCATAAAATACACTTTAGTGGATGAAAAGTATAAATAGCAATCTCATGTATCAATGTTGTGTTAAGAATATATCCCTAGATGAGAGTGCATAACCTTCTTATTACAGTCTATTACTTTTGCTTTTTCTTAAGTAATTTGCTTGAAGATTATATAAATCTTTTCAAATTGTGTTGAGGGAAAGGAGACAATTTAGAAAATTGCAAAATTTAAATTGAATATAGTATGGATAATTTATTTATCCTTAGTAGATTTTAAAAATCTAAAAATTGGAAAAATGCAATATTTTGATTTTTAATGTCATTTTATTTGATTGGTGAGAAAAATATAATATTTGAATATATTAATTGAACAAAAATACAAGTAATGGACTTAATTGCATAAAATACACTTTAGTGGATGAATATTACAAATAACAATTTCAAGTTTTAATTTTGTGTTAAGCATATATCCCTAAATGGGAGTGCAAAACCTTCTAATTACCGTCTATTGGTTTGACTTTTTCTTAAGTAATTTGCTAGAAGATTATATAAATCATTTTAAATTGCGTTGAGGCAAAGGAGACAATTCAAAAAATTGCAAAATTTAACTTCAACAGAGTATTGACAATTCATTTATCCCTAGTAGATTTTAAAATTCTAAAAATTGTAAAAATGCAATATTTTGATTGTTAAATTTATTGTTAATGTCGTTTGATTTGATTGGTGAGAAAAATACAATATTTGAATATGTTAATTGAACAAAAATACAAGTAATGGACTTAATTGCATACAATACACTGAAGTGGATGAAAAGTATAAATAGCAATCCCAAGTTTCAAATTTGTGTTAAGCATATAACCCTATATAAGAGTGTAAAACCATCTTATTAGAGTCCATTGCTTTTGCTTTTTCTTAAGTAATTTGCCTGAAGATTATATAAATCTTTTCAAATTGCGTTGAGAGAACGGAGATAATTAAGAAAATTGCAAAATTTAAATTGAACAGAGTATGGACAATTCATTTATCCCTAGTAGATTTTAAAATTATTGGAAAAATACAATATTATGATTTTTAAATTTATTATTAATGTCATTTGATTTGATTGGAGAGAAAAATATAATATTTGAATTGTTAATTGAACAAAAATACAACTAATGGACTCAGTTGTATAAAATACACTTTAGTGGATGAATATTATAAATAGCAATCGCACGTTTCAATGTTGTGTTAAGTATATATCCATAGATAAGAGTGCAGAACTTTCTTATTACAGTCCATTACTTTTGTTTTTTCTTAAGTAATTTGCCTAAATATTATATAAATCATTTCAAATTGCGTTGAGGCAAAGGAGACAATTCAAAAAATTGCAAAATTTAAATTCAACAGAGTATGGACAATTCATTTATCCCTAGCAAATTTTAAAGTTCTAAAAATTGCAAAAATGTAATATTTTAATTTTTAAATTTATTGTTAATGTCGTTTGATTTGATTGGTGAGAAAAATATATTATTTGAATATGTTAATTGAACAAAAATACAAGTAATGGACTCAATTGCATAAAATACACTTTAGTGGATAAATATTACAAATAGTAATTCCAAGTTTTAATATTGTGTTAAGCATATATCCCTAGATAGGAGTACAGAACCTTCATATGATAGTCCATTGCTTTGACCTTTTCTTATGTAATTTGCTAGAAGATTATATAAATCATTTCAAATTGCGTTGACGCAAATGAGATAATTCAAAAAATTGCAAAATTTAATTTCAACAGAGTATTGACAATTTATTTATCCCTAGTAGATTTTAAAATTCTAAAAATTGAAAAAAATGTAATATTTTGATTTTTAAATTTATTGTTAATGTCGTTTGATTTGATTGGTGAGAAAAATACAATATTTGAATATGTTAATTGAACAAAAATACAAGTAATGGACTTAATTGCATAAAATATACTTTAGTGGATGAAAAGTATAAATAGCAATTCCAAGTTTCAATGTTGTGTTAAGCATATATCCCTAGATGGGAGTGTTGAACCTTCTGATTATAATCCATTGCTTTGGCTTTTTCTTAAGTAATTTGTTAGAGGATTATATCAATCATGTCGAGTTGTGTTAAGGCAAAGGAGACAATTGAAAAAATTGCAAAATTTAAATTCAATAGAGTATTGATAGTTCATTTATCCCTAGTAGATTTAAAAATTCTAAAAATTGCAAAATTGAAATATTTTTATTTTTAAATTTTTGTTAATGTCGTTTGATTTAATTGGTGAGAAAAATATAATATGTGAAAAATATAATATTTGAATATGTTAATTGAACAAAAATATAAGTAATAGACCTAATTGCATAAAATATACTTTAGTGGATGAATATTATAACTTGCAATCCCAAGATTCAATGTTGTGTTATGTATATATCCATAAATGGGAGTGCATAACCTTCTTATTACTGTCCATTGCTTTTACTTTGTCTTAAGTAATTTGCCTGAAAATTATATAAACCATTTCAAATTGCGTTGCGGCAAACAAGACAATTTAGAAAATTGCAAAATTTAAATTCAACAAGTATTGACAATTTATTTATCTTTAGCAGATTTTAAAATTCTAAGAATTGCAAAAATGCAATATTTTGATTTTTAAATTTATTATTAATGTCGTTTAATTTGATTGACGAGAAAAATACAATATTTGAATAAGTTAATTGAACAAAAATACAAGTAATGGACTCAATTGCATAAAATATATTTTAGTGGATGAATATTATAAATAGCAATCTCACGTTTTAATGTTGTGTTAAGCATATATCCCTAGATGGGAGTGGAGAACTTTCTTGTTACAGTCCATTGCTTTTGCTTTTTCTTAAGTAATTTGCCTGAAAATTATATAAATCGTTTCAAATTGCGTTGAGGTAAAGGAGACAATTCAGAAAATTGAAAATTTTAAATTCAACAGAGTGTTGACAATTCATTTATCCCTAGTTGAATTTAAAATTCTAAATATTGCAAAATTGAAATATTTTGATCTTTAAATTTATTGTTAATGTCGTTTGATTTAATTGGTGAGAAAAATGTAATATGTGAAAAATATAATATTTGAATATGTTAATTAAACAAAAATACAAGTAATGGACTCACTTGGATAAATGACACTTTAGTGGATGAATATTATAAATAGCAATCCCAAGTTTCAAAGTTGTGTGAAGCATATATGCCTAGATGAGAGTGGAGAACCATCTTATTTGAGTCCATTGTTTTTCCTTTTTCTTAAGTAATTTGCCTAAAGACAATAATTCTATAAACCATTTGAAATTGCATCGAGGCAAAGGAGACAATGAAGAAAATTGCAAAATTATAATTCTGCAAATTATGGACAATTTATTTATCCATAGTAGATTTTAAAATACTAAAAATTGCGAAACTACAATATTTTGATTTTTAAATATGTTGTTAATGTCGTTAGATTTGATTGGTGAGAAAAATGCAATATTTGAATAAGTGAATTGCACAAAAATACAAGTAATAGACTCAATTCTATAAAATGCACGTTAGTGAATAAATATCATAAATAGCAATCCCAAGTTTCAATGTTGCATTAAGCATATATCTCAAGATGGGAGTGTAGAAGCTTTTGATTACAGTCCATTGCTTTGGCTTTTCCTTAAGCAATTTGCTAGAAGATTATATAAATCATTTCAAATTGCATTGAAGCAAAAGAGACAATTCAGAATATTACAGAATTTAAATTCAACATAGTATTGACAATTCATTTATCCCTATAAGATTTTAAAATTCTAAAAATTGCAAATTTGAAATATTTTGATTTTTAAAATTATTGTTAATGTCGTTTGATTTAATTGGTGAGAAAAATATAATATGTGAAAAATATAATATTTGAATATGTTAATTGAACAAAAATACAAGTAATGGATTTAATTGCACAAAATACACTTTAGTGGATGAATATTATAACTTGCAATCCCAAGATTCAATTTTTTGTTATGCATATATCCCAAGATGGGAGTGCAGAACCTTCTTGTTACAGTCCATTACTTTTGTTTTTTCTTAAGTAATTTGCATGAAAATTATATAAATCATTTTAAATAGCATTGAGGCAAAGGAGACAATTCAAAATATAGCAAAATTTAAATTCAACAAAGCATTGACAATTTATTTATCCCTAGCAGAATTTAAAATTCTAAAAATTGCAAAATTAAAATATTTTGATTTTTAAATTTATTGTTAATATCGTTTGACTTAATTGGTGAGAAAAATATAATATGTAAAAAATATAATATTTGAATATGTTAATTGAACAAAAATACAAGTAATGGACCTAATTGCATAAAATACAGTTTATTGGATGAATATTATAACTTGCAATCCCATGATTCAATATTGTGTTACGTATATATCCCTAGATGGAAGATGATAGTGTAAAACCTTCTTATTACAGCCAATTTTTTTTGCTTTTTCTTAAGTAATTTGCCTGAAAATTATATAAATCATTTCAAATTGCATTGAGGCAAACAAGACAATTCAAAAAATTACAAAATTTAAATTCAATAGAATATTGACAATTCATTTATCCCTAGTAGATTTTAAAATTCTAAAAATTACAAAATTGAAATATTTTGATTTTTAAATTTATTGTTAATATTGTAAGATTTGATTGGTGACAAAAATGCAATGTTTTAAGAAGTTAATTGAACAAAAATACAAGTAATGGAATCAATTGCATAAAGTACACTTTAGTGGATGAATATTATAAATAGCTATCCCATGTTTTAATATTGTGTTATGCATATATCCTTAGATGGAAGTGCAGAACCTTCTTGTTATAATCTATTGCCTTTTCTTTTTCTTAAGTAATTTACCAGAAGATTATATAAATTATTTCAAATTGCGTTGAGGCAAAGGAGACAATTTAGAAAATTGGAAAATTTAATTTCAACAAAGCATTGACAGTTCATTTATCCCTAACAAAATTTAAAATTCTAAAAATTGCAAAATTGAAATATTTTGATCTTTAAATTTATTGTTAATGTCGTTTGATTTAATTGGTAAGAAAAATATAATATGTGAAAAATATAATATTTGAATATGTTAAGTGAACAAAAATACAAGTAATGGACATAATTGGATAAAAGACACTTTAGTGGATTAATATTATAAATAGCAATTTCAAGTTTCAAAGTTGTGTGAAGCATATATGCCTAGATGTGAGTGGGGAACCATCTTATTTGAGTCCATTGTTTTTCCTTTTTTTTTATTAATTTGTTTGAAGACAAGAATTCTATAAATCATTTAAAATTGCATTAAGGCAAAGGAGACAATTAAGAAAATTGCAAAATTATAATTCTACGATTTATTGACAAATGATTTATCCCTAACAGATTTTAAAATTCTAAAAATTGCAAAAATGCAATATTTTGATTTTTAAATTTATTATTAATGTCATTCGATTTGATTGGTGAGAAAAATGCAATCTTTTAATAAGTTAATTGAAAAAAAATACAAGTAATGGACATAATTGTATAAAATGCACATTAGTGGATGAATATTATAAATAGTAATTCCAAGTTTCAATGTTATGCTTGGCATATATCCCAAGATGAGAGTGTAGAACCTTGTTATTATAGTCCATTACTTTTGCTTTTTCTTAAGTAATGTGCCTGAAGATTATATAAATCATTTCAAATTGCATTGAGGCAAAGGGGACAATTTAGAAAATTGCAAAATTTAAATTCAACAGAGTATGGACAATTCATTTATCCTTAACAGATTTTAAAATTCTAAAAATTGCAAAAATGCAATATTTTGATTTCTAAATTTATTGTTAATGTCGTTTGATTTGATTCGTGAGAAAAATATAATATGTGAATACATTAATTGAACAAAAATACAAGTAATAGACTCAATTGTATAAAAGACACTTTAGTGGATGAATATTATAAATAGCAATTACAAGTTTCAATGTTGTGTTAAGTATGTATCCCTAGGTGGGAGTGCAAAACCTTCTGATTACAGTCCATTGCTTTGGCTTTTTCTTAAGTAATTTGCCAGAAGATTATATAAATCATTTCAAATTGCGTCGAGGCAAAGGAGACAATTCAAAAAATTGCAAAATTTAAATTCAACAAAGTATTGACAATTCATTTATCCCTAATAGATTTTAAAATTCTAAAAATAGCAAAATTGAAATATTTTGATTTTAAATTTATTGTTAATGTTGTTTGATTTAATTGGTGAGAAAAATATAATATGTAAAAAATATAATATTTGAATATGTTAATTGAACAAAAATACAAGTAATGGACCCAATTGCATAAAATAAACTTTAGTGGATAAATATTATAACTTGCAATCCTAATATTTAAAGTTGTGTTATGCATATAGCCCTAGATGGAAGATTTAATTTTGTTTGCCCACAAAATGCATCATATTCATGAGAACCAGCACATCTATACTCCCTTAGAACGGGCAATTCCTTGAATTGCATTCAACAATGAGTCTATGATGATGATTAGCATTTCTTACAAGTATTTTCCGTTCAATTGCTGAATATTGAGACCCTCTCTTCATTTCTTCCTAACAAGGCTCCCCTTTTGTTGTAATATCTCATTCACACTTAATGATGATGAAAATAGCTTGTTTACCCACAAAAGGCACCATATTCATGAGAGCCGGCACATCTATACTCCATTGGAAGAGGGAATGCCTTGAATTTCATTCA
>JAHOYR010004614.1:0-37051 GCA_023213295.1 Bruguiera hainesii
AATTTCAAAATTTAAATTCAACAGAGTATTAACAATTCATTTATTCCAATAGACTTTAAAATTCTAAAAATTGTGAAAATGCAATATGTTCTTTTTTAAATTTATTGTTAATGCCATTTGATTTGATTGGTGAGAAAAAAACAATATTTGAATAAGTTAATTGAACAAAAATACAAGTAATGGACTCAATTGCATAAAATATACTTTAGTGGATGAATATTATAAATAGCAATCCCACGTTTCAATGTTGTGTTAAGCATATATCCTAGATAGGAGTGCAGAACCTTCTTGTTACAGTCCATTGCTTTTGTTTTTTCTTAAGTAATTTGCCTGAAAATTATACAAATCATTTCAAATTGCTTTAAGACAAAGGAGACAATTCAAAAAATTGCAAAATTTAAATTTAATAGAGTATTGACAATTCATTTATCCCTAATAGATTTTAAAATTCAAAAAATTGCAAAATTGAAATATTTTGCTTTCTAAATTTATTATTAATGTCGTTCAATTTAATTGCTGAGAAAAATATAATATGTGAAAAATATAATATTTGAATATGTTAATTAAACAGAAATACAAGTAATGGACTCAATTGCATAAAATACAATTTAGTAGATGAATATTATAAATAGCAAACCCAAGTTTCAATGTTGTATTAAGCATATATCTTTAGATGGGAGTGTAGAATCTTCTTATTATAATCTATTGCTTTTGCTTTTTCTTATGTAATTTGGCTAAAGATTATATAAATCATTTCAAATTGCCTTGAGACAAAGGACACAATTCAGAAAATTGCCTTGAGATTGCTATTTAACTTCAAAAGACTACTAACAATTCATTTATCCCTAGTAGATTTTAAAATTCCAAAAATTGCAAAATTGAAATATTTTGATTTTTAAATTTATTGTTAATGTTGTTTGATTTATTTGGTGAGAAAAATATAATATGAGAAAAATATAATATTTGAATATGTTAAGTGAACAAAAATACAAGTAATGGATTCAATTGAATAAAAGAAACTTTAGTGGATTAATATTATAAATAGCAATCTCAAATTTTAAGGTAGTGTGAAGCATATATCCCTAGATGGGAGTGGGAAACCATCTTATTTGAGTCCATTATTTTTCCTTTTTCCTAAGTAATTTGTCTGAAAATAAGAATTCTATAAATCAGTTCAAATTGCATTGAGGCAAATGAGACAATTAAGAAAATTGCAAAATTATAATTCTGCAGATTATTGACAATTTATTTATCCCTAAAAAATTTTAAAATTCTAAAAATTGCAAAAATGTAATATTTTGATTTTTAAATTTGTTATTAATGTCGTTAGATTTGATTGGAGTTAAAAATGCAATATTTGAACAAAAATACAAGTAATGGACTCAATTGCATAAAATGCACGTTAGTGGATGAATATTATAAATAACAATCTCAAGTTTCAATGTTGTGTTAAGCCTGTATCCCAAGATGGGAGTGCAGAACTTTCTTATTATAGTTCATTGCTTTTGCTTTTTCTTAAGTAATTTGCCAGAAGATTATATAAATCATTTTAAATTATGTCGAGGCAAACGAGACAATTTAGAAAATTGCAAAATTTAAATTCAATTGATTATTGACAATTTATTTATCCCTAAAAGATTTTAAAATTCTAAAAATTGCAAAATTGAAATATTTTCATCTTTAAATTTATTTTTAATCTCGTTTGATTTAATTGGTGAGAAAAATATAATATTTGAATATGTTAATTGAATAAAAATACAAGCAATGGACTCAATTGTATAAAAGACACTTTTGTAAATGAATATTATAAATAGTAATCTTAAGTTTCAAAGTTGTGTGAAGCATATGTCACTAGATGGGAGTGGGGAACCATCTTATTTGAGTCCATTGCTTTTCCTTTTACTTAAGTAATTTGTTTGAAGACAAGAATTCTAAAAATCATTTCAAATTGCATTGAGGTAAAGGTGACAAATAAGAAAATTGCAAAATTTTAATTTTGCAGATTATTGACAATTTATTTATCCTTAATAGAGTTTAAAATTCTAAAAATTGCAAAAATGCAATATTTTGATTTTTAAATTTGTTGCTAAAGTCGTTAGATTTGATTGGTGAGAAAAAATGCAATATTTTAAGAAGTTAATTGAATAAAAATACAAGTAATGAACTCAATTGCATAAAATGCACGTTAGTGGATGAATAATATAAATATCAATCCCAAGTTTCAATATTGTGTTAAGCATATATCTCAAGATGAGAGTGCAGAACCTTCTTATTACAGTCCATTTGGTTTGCTTTTTCTTATGTAATTTGCATGAAAATTATATAAATCAGTTCAAATTGCATTGATGCAAAGGAGACAATTCATAATATTGCAAAATTTAAATTCAAGAGAGTATTGACAATTCATTTATCCCTAGTAGAATTTAAAATTTGAAAAATTGCAAAATTGAAATATTTTGATCCCTAAATTCATTGTCATTGTCGTTTGATTTCGTTGGTGAGAAAAATATAACATGTGAAAAATATAATATTTGAATATGTTAATTGAACAAAAATACAAGTAATGGACTCGATTGCATAAGACACTTTAGTGGATGAATATTATAAATATCAATCTTAAGTTTCAAATTTGTGTGAAGCATATATCAATAGATGGGAGTGCAGAACTATCTTATTAGAGTCCATTGGTTTTCCTTTTTCTTAAGTAATTTGTCTGAAGACAACGATTCTATAAATCATTTCAAATTGCATTGAGACAGAGGAAACAATTAAGAAAATTGCAACATTTAAATTCAACAAAGTATTCATAATTTATTTATCCCTTGCAGATTTTAAAATTTTTAAAATTGCAAAAATGCAATATTTTGAATTTTAAATTTGTTGTGAATGTCGTTTGATTTGATTGGTGAGAAAAATACAATATTTGAATAAGTTAATTGAACAAAAATACAAGTAATGTACCTAATTGCATAAAAAACACTTTATTGGATGAATATTGTAACTTGCAATCCCAAGATTCAATGTTGTGTTATGCATATATGCCTAGATGGGAGTGCAGAACCTTTTTATTACAGTCCATTGGTTTTGCTTTTTCTTAAGTAATTTGCCTAAATATTCTATAAATCATTTCAAATTGCATTGAGTCAAATGAGACAATTTAGAAAATTGCAAAATTTAAATTCAACAAAGTATTGACAATTCATTTATCTCTAGCAGATTTTAAAATTCTAAAAATTCCAAGAATGCAATATTTAGATTTTTAAATTTGTTGTTAATGTCGTTAGAGTTCATTGGTGAGAAAAATGCAATATTTGAATAAGTTAATTGAACAAAAATACAAGTAATGGACTTAATTGCATGAAATATACTTTAGTGGACGAATATATAAATAGCAATCCCACGTTTCAATGTTGTGTTAAGCATATATCCCTAGATGGGAGTGCAGAACCTTCTTGTTACAGTCCATTGCTTTTTCTTTTTCTTAAGTAATTAGCCTGAAGATTATATAAATCATTTCAAATTCCATTCAGGCAAAAGAGACAATTCAGAATATTGCAAAATTTAAATTCAACAGAGTATTGACAATTCATTTATCCTTAGTAGATTATAATCTAAAAATTGCAAAATTGAAATATTTTGATTTTTAAATTTATTGTTAATATCGTTTGATTTAATTGGTGAGAAAAAAATAATATGTGGAAAATATAATATTTGAATATCTTAATTGAACAAAAATACAAGTAATGGACTCAATTGTACAAAAGACACTTTAGTGAATGAATATTACAAATAGTAATTTCAAGTTTCAAAGTTGTGTGAAGCATATATCCCTAGATGGGAGTGGGGAACCATCTTATTTGAGTCCATTGCTTTTCCTTTTTTTTAAGTAATTTGTGTGGAGACAAGAATTCTATAAATCAGTTCAAATTGCATTGAGGCAAAGGGGAAAATTAAGAAAATTGCAAAATTATAATTCTGCAGATTATTGACAATTTATTTATCCTTAAAAGATTTTAAAATTCTAAAAATTGCAAAAATGCAATATTTTAATTTTTAAATTTATTGTTAATGTCGTTAGATTTGATTGGAGTTAAAAATGCAATATTTTAATAAGTTAATTGAACAAAAATACAAGTAATGGACTCAATTGCATAAAATGCATGTTAGTAGATGAATATTATAAATAGCAATCCCAAGTTTCAATGTTGTGTTAAGCATGTATCCCAAGATGGGAGTGCAGAACATTTTTATTATAGTTCATTGCTTTTGGTTTTTCTTAAGTAATTTGCTAGAAGATTATATAAATCATTTCAAATTACGTCGAGGCAAATGAGACAATTTCAAAATTTGCAAAATTTAAATTCAACTGAGTATTGACAATTCATTTATCCCTAACAATTTTTAAAATTCTGAAAATTGAAAAAATGCAATACTTTAGTGGATGAATATTACAAATAGCAATCTCATGTTTCAATGTTGTGTTAAGCATATATCCCTAAATGGGAGCGCACAACCTTATTGTTATAGTCTATTACTTTTGCTTTTTCTTAAGTAATTTGCCTGAAAATTATATAAATCATTTCAAATTGCATTGAGGCAAAGGAGACAATTAAAAATATTGCAAAATTTAAATTCAACAGAGTATTGACAATTCATTTATCCCTAGCAGATTTTAAAATTCTAAAAATTGCAAAATTGAAATATTTTGATTTTTAAATTTATTGTTAATGTCGTTTGATTTAATTGGTGAGAAAAAAATAATATGTGAAAAATATAATATTTGAATTTCTTAATTGAACAAAAATACAAGTAACAGACTCAATTGTATAAAAGACACTTTAGTGAATGAATATTGCAAATAGTAATTTCAAGTTTCAAAGTTGTGTGAAGCATATATTCCTAGATGGAAGTGGGGAATCATCTTATTTGATTCCATTGCTTTTCCTTTTTCTTAAGTAATTTGTGTGAAGACAAGAATTCTATAAATCAGTTCAAATTTCATTGAGGCAAAGGAGACAATTAAGAAAATTGAAAAATTATAATTTTGTAGATTATTGACAATTTATTTATCCCTAAAACATTTTAAAATTCTAAAAATTGTAAAAATGCAATATTTTGATTTTTAAAGTTATTGTTAATGTCGTTAGATTTGATTGGAGTTAAAAATGCAATATTTTAATAAGTTAATTGAACAAAAATACAAGTAATGGACTCAATTGCATAAAATGCACGTTAGTGGATGAATATTATAAATAGTAATCCCAAGTTTTAATGTTGTGTTAAGCATGTATCCTAAGATGGGCGTGCAGAACCTTTTTATTACAATTCATTGCTTTTGGTTTTTCTTAAGTAATTTGCTAGAAGATTATATAAATCATTTCAAATTACGTCGAGGCAAATAAGACAATTTAGAAAGTTGTAAAATTTAAATTCAACTGAGTATTGACAATTCATTTATCCCTAGGAAATTTAAAAATTCTGAAAATTGCAAAAATGCAATACTTTAGTGGATGAATATTACAAATTGCAATCTCACGTTTCAATATTATGTTAAGCATATATCCCTAGATGGGAGCGCAGAACCTTGTTGTTACAGTCCATTGCTTGTGTTTTTTCTTAAGTAATTTGCCTAAAGATTATATAAATCATTTCAAATTACGTTGAGGCAAAGGAGACAATTCAAAATACTGTAAAATTTAAATTCAACAGAGTATTGACAATTCATTTATCCTTAGCAAAATTTAAAATTCTAAAAACTGCAAAATTAAAATATTTTGATCTTTAAACTTATTGTTAATGTCGTTTGATTTAATTGGTGAGAAAAATATAATATGCGAAAAATATAATATTCAAATATGTTAATTGAACAAAAATAAAAGTAATGGACTCAATTGCATACAAGAGACTTTAGTGGATGAATATTATAAGTAGCAATCTCATGTTTCAAAGTTGTGTGAAGCATATATCTCTAGATCGGAGTGGGGAACCATCTTATTTGAGTCCATTGCTTTTCTTTTTTCTTAAGTAATTTGCCTGAAGACAACAATTCTATAAATCATTTCAAATTGCATTGTGGCAAAAGAGACAATTAAGAAAATTTCAAAATCATAATTCTACAAATTATTGACAATTTATTTATCCCTAACATATTTTAAAATTTTAAAAATTACAAAAATGCAATATTTTGATTTTTAAATTTGTTGTTAATGTCGTTAAATTTGATTTGTGAGAAAAATGCAATATTTTAATAAGTTAATTGAAGAAAAATACAAGTAATGGACTCAATTGCATAAAATGCACATTAGTAGATGAATATTATAAATAGCAATCCCAAGTTTCAATGTTGTGTTAAGCTTATATCCTAATATAGGAGTGCAGAACCTTCTGATTACAGTCCATTACTTTGACTTTTTCTTAAGTAATTTGCTAGAAGATTATATAAATCATTTCAAATTGCGTTGAGGCAAAGGAGACAATTCAGAATATTGCAAAAATTAAATTCGACAGAGTATTGAAAATTCATTTATCCTTAGCGGATTTCAAAATTCTAAAATTGCAAAATTGAAATATTTTGATTTTTAAATTTATTGTTAATGTTGTTTGATTTAATTAATGAGAAAAATATAATATGTGAAAAATATAATATTCAAATATGTTAATTGAACAAAAATACAAGTAATGGACCTAATTGCATAAAATACACTTTAGTGGATGAATATTATAACTTGCAATCCCAAGATTCAATGTTGTGTTATGCATATATCCCAAAATGGGAGTGCAGAACCTTCTTATTACAGTCCATTGCTTTTGCTTTTTCTTAAGTAATTTGCCTAAAAATTATATAAATCGTTTCAAATTCTGTTAAGGTGAAAGAGACAAATAAGAATATTGAAAAATTTAAATTCAATGGAGTATTGACAATTCATTTATTCCTCATAGATTTTAAAACTCTAAAAATTGCAAAATTGAAATATTTTGATTTTTAAATTTATTGTTAATGTGGTTTGATTTAATTGGTGAGAAAAATATAATATGTGAAAAATGTAATATTTGAATATCTTAATTGAACAAAAGTACAAGTAATGGACTCAATTGTATAAAAGACATTTTAGTGAATGAATATTATAAATAGTAATCTCATGTTTCAAAGTTGCGTGAAGTATATGTCCCTAGATGCGAGTGGGGAACCATCTTATTTGAGTCCATTGCTTTTCCTTTTTCTTATGTAATTTGTTTGAAGACAAGAATTCTAGAAATCATTTCAAATTGCATTGAGGCAAAGGAGAAAAATAAGAAAATTGCAAAATTTTAATTTTGCATATTATTAACAACTTGTTTATCCCTAACAGATTTTAAAATTCTAAAAATTACAAAAATGGAATATTTTGATTTTTAAATTTGTTGTTAATGTCATTAGATTTGACTGGAGTTAAAAATGCAATATTTGAACAAAAATACAAGTAATGGACTCAATTGCATAAAATGCACATTAGTAGATGAATATTATAAATAGCAATCCCAAATTTCAATGTTGTGTTAAGCCTGTATCGCAAGATAGGAGTGCAAAACCTTCTTATTACAGTTCATTGCTTTTGCTTTTTCTTAAGTAATTTGCCCGAAGATTATATAAATCATTTTAAATTACATCGAGGCAAACGAGACAATTTAGAAAATTGCAAAATTTAAATTCAACTGAGTATTGACAATTTATTTATCCCTAACAGATTTTAAAATTCTAAAAATTGCAAAATTGAAATATTTTGATCTTTAAAATCATTTTTAATGTCATTTGATTTAATTGGTGAGAAAAATATAATATGTGAAAAATATAATATTTGAATATCTTAATTGAAAAAAAAAATACAAGCAATGGACTCCATTGTATAAAAGACACTTTAGTAAATGAATATTATAAATAGTAATCTCAAGTTTCAAAATTGTGTAAAGCATATGTCCCTAGATGGGAGTGGGGAATCATCTTATTTGAGTCCATTTCTTTTCCTTTTACTTAAGTAATTTGTTTGAAGACAAGAATTCTAAAAATCATTTCAAATTGCATTGAGGCAAAAGAGACAAATAAGAAAATTGCAAAATTTTAATTTTGCAGATTATTGACAATTTATTTATCCTTAACAAATTTTAAAATTCTAAAAATTGCAAAAATGCAATATTTTGATTTTTAAATTTGTTGTTAAGGTCGTTAGATTTGATTGGTGAGAAAAATGCAATATTTTAAGAAGTTAATTGAACAAAAATACAAGTAATGAACTCAATTGCATAAAATGCACGTTAGTGGATGAATAATATAAATAGCAATCCCAAGTTTCAATATTGTGTTAAGCATATATCCTAAGATGAGAGTGCAGAACCTTCTTATTACAGTCCATTGGTTTTGCTTTTTCTTATGTAATTTGCCTGAAAATTATATAAATCATTTCAAATTGCGTTGAGGCAAAGGAGACAATTCATAATATTGCAAAATTTAAATTCAAGAGAGTATTGACAATTCATTTATCCCTAGTAGAATTTAAAATTCTAAAAATTGCAAAATTGAAATATTTTGATCTTTAAATTTATTGTTAATGTCGTTCGATTTGGTTGGTGAGAAAAATATAACATGTGAAAAATATAATATTTGAATATGTTAATTGAACAAAAATATAAGTAATGGACTCGATTACATAAGACACTTTAGTGGATGAATATTATAAATATCAATCTCAAGTTTCAAATGTGTGTGAAGCATATATCCATAGATGGGGGTACAGAACCATCTTATTAGAGTCCATTGGTTTTCCTTTTTCTTAAGTAATTTGTCTGAAGACAATGGTTCTATAAATCATTTCAAATTGCATTGAGGCAGAGGAAACAATTAAGAAAATTGCAACATTTAAATTCAACAGAGTATTCATAATTTATTTATCCCTTGCAGATTTTTAAATTCTTCAAATTGCAAAAATGCAATATTTTGAATTTTAAATTTGTTGTGAATGTCGTTTGATTTGATTGGTGAGAAAAATACAATATTTGAATAAGTTAATTGAACAAAAATACAAGTAATGTACCTAATTGCATAAAAAACACTTTAGTGGATGAATATTGGAACTTGCAATCCCAAGATTTAATGTTGTGTTATGCATATATTCGTAGATGGGAGTGCAGAACCTTCTTATTACAGTCCATTGGTTTTACTTTTTCTTAAGTAATTTGCCTAAATATTATATAAATCATTTCAAATTGCGTTGAAGCAAATGAGACAATTTAGAAAATTGCAAAATTTAAATTCAACAGAGTATTGACAATTCATTTATTCCTAATAGATTTTAAAATTCTAAAAATTGCAAGAATGCAATATTTTGATTTTTAAATTTGTTGTTAATGTCGTTAGATTTGATTGTTGAGAAAAATGCAATATTTGAATAAGTTAATTGAACAAAAATACAAGTAATGGACTCAATTGCATGAAATATACTTTAGTGGACGAATATTATAAATAGCAATCCCACGTTTCGATGTTGTGTTGAGCATATATCCCTAGATGGGAGTGCAGAACCTTCTTGTTACAATCCATTACTTTTGCTTTTTCTTAAGTAATTTGCCTGAAGATTATATAAATCATTTCAAATTCCGTTGAGGCAATGGAGACAATTCAGAATATTACAAAATTTAAATTCAACATAGTATTGACAATTCATTTATCCCTAACAGAATTTAAAATTCTAAAAATTGCAAAATAAAAATATTTTGATCTTTAAAGTTATTGTTAATGTCATTTGATTTAATTGGTGAGAAAAGTATAATATGTGAAAAATATAATATCTGAATATGTTAATTCAACAAAAATACAAGTAATGAACTCAATTGTATGAAAGAGACTTTAGTGGATGAATATTATAAATAGCAATCTCAAGTTTTAAAGTTGTGTGAAGCATATATCCCTAGATGGGAGTGAGGAACCATCTTATTTGAGTCCATTGCTTTTCCTTTTTCTTAAGTAATTTGTCTGAAGACAATAATTCTATAAATCATTTCAAAATCCATTCAAATTATATTAGGGCAAAGGAGACAATTAAGAAAATTACAAAATTTAAATTCAACAGATTATTGACAATTTGTTTATCCCTAGCAGATTTTAAAATTCTAAAAATTGCAAAAATCCAATATTTTGATTTTGTTGTTAATGTCGTTTGATTTGATTGGTGAGAAAAATACAATATTTAAATAAGTTAATTGAACAAAAATACAAGTAATGGACTTAATTGTATAAAATACACTTTAGTGGATGAATATTATAAATAGCAATCTCAAATTTCAATGTTGTGTTAAGGA
Source organism: Bruguiera hainesii (assembly GCA_023213295.1). Classification (NCBI taxonomy): domain Eukaryota; kingdom Viridiplantae; phylum Streptophyta; class Magnoliopsida; order Malpighiales; family Rhizophoraceae; genus Bruguiera; species Bruguiera hainesii. The sequence continues at coordinate 10,330 of JAHOYR010004614.1, forward strand.
TATATCCCTAGATGGGAGTGCATAACCTTCTTATTACAATCCATTGCTTTTGCCTGAATATTATATAAATCATTTCAAATTGCATTGAGGCAAAGGAGAGAATTCAGAAAATTGCAAAAGTTAAATTCAACAGAGTATTGACAATTCATTTATCCCTAGTAGATTTTAAAATTCTAAAAATTGTAAAAATGAAATATTTTGATTTTTAAATTTACTGTTAATCTCGCTTAATTTGATTGGTGAGAAAAATACAATATTTGAATAAGTTAATTGTACAAAAATACAAGTAATGGACTCAATTGCATAAAATACACTTTAGAGGATGAATATTATATATAGCAATCCCAAGTTTCAATGTTGTGTTAAGCATATATCCCTAGATAGGAGTACAAAACCTTCTTATTATAGTCGATTGCTTTTGCTTTTTCTTAAGTAATTTGCCTGAAAATTATATAAATCATTTCAAATTGCATTAAGGCAAAAGAGACAATTCAGAAAATTGCAAAGGTTAAATTGAACAAAGTACTGACAATTCATTTATCTCTAGTAGATTTTAAAATTCTAAAAATTGCAAAAATGCAATATGTTGATTTTTAAATTTATTGTTAATGTCGTTTGATTTAATTCGTAGGAAAAATATAATATGTGAAAATATAATATTTCAATATGTTAATTGAACAAAAATACAAGTAATGGACTCAATTGCATAAAATATACTTTAGTGGATGAATATTGTAAATACCAATCTCAAGTTTTAAAGTTGTGTTAAGCATATATTCCTAAATGGGAGTGGGGAACCATCTTATTTGAGTTCATTGCTTTTCCATTTTCTTAAGTAATTTGTCTGAAGACAAGAATTCTATAAATCATTTCAAATTCCATTGAGGCAAAGGAGACAATTAAGAAAATTGCAAAAGTTAAATTCAACAGAGTACAAACAATTCATTTAACTCTAGCAGATTTTGAAATTCAAAAAATTGCAAAAATGCAATATTTTGATTTTTACATTTATTGTTAATTACATTTGATTTTATTGGTGAGAGAAATACAATATTTGAACATGTTAATTGAACAAAAACACAAGTAATGGACTCAATTGCATAAAATACACTTTAGTGGATGAATATTATGAATAGCAATTCCAAGTATCAATATTGTGTTAAGCATATATCCTTAGATGGGAGTGCAGAACCTTCATTTTACAGTCCATTGTTTTTGTTTTTTTTTTTTAACTAATTTGCCTAAAGATTATATAAATCATTTCAAATTGCGTTGAAGCAAAGGAGACAATTCAAAAAATTGCAAAATTTAAATTCAACAAAGTATTGACAAATCATTTATCCTTAGTAGATTTTAAAATTCAAAAAATTGCAAAATTGAAATATTTTGATTTTTAAATTTATTGTTAATGTCGTTTGATTTAATTGGTGAGAAAATTATAATATGTGAAAAATATAATATTTAAATATGTTAATTGAGCAAAAATACAAGTAATGGACTCAATTGTATAAACGACACTTTAGTGGATAAATATTATAGATAGCAATCTCAAGTTTCAAGGTTGTGTAAAGCATATATCCTAGATGGGAGTATGGAACCATCTTATTAGAGTTCATTGCTTTTCCTTTTTCCTAAGTAATTTATGTGAAGGCAAGAATTCTATAAATAGTATCAAATTGCATTGAGGCAAATGAGACAATTAAGAAAATTGCAAAATTTAAATTCTATAGATTATTGACAATTTATTTATCCCTAGTAGATTGTAAAATTCTAAAAATTGCATAAATGCAATATTTTGATTTTTAAATTTGTTGTTAATGTCATTTGATTTGATTAGTGAGAAAAATACAATATTTGAATAAGTTAATTTAACAAAAACATAAGTAATGGACTCAATTGCATAAAATACACTATAGTGGATGAATATTATAAATAGCAATCCCAAGTTTTAATGTTGGGTTAAGTATATATCCCTAGATGGGAGTGCAGAACCTTCTCATTATAGTCTATTGCATTTCCTTTTTCTAAAGTAATTTGCCTAAAAATTATATAAATCATTTCAAATTGCGTTGAGGCGAAGGAGACAATTTAGAAAATTGTAAAATTTAAATTCAACAGAGTATTGATAATTCATTTATCCTTATTAGATTTTAAAATTCTAAAAATTGTAAAAATGCAATATTTTGATTCTTAAATTTATTGTTAATGTAGCTTGATTTAATTGGTGAGAAAAGTATAATATGTGAAAAATATAATATTTGAATATGTTAAGTAAACAAAAATACAAGTAATGGACTCAATTGCATAAAAAAAACTTTAGTGGATGAATATTATAAATAGCAATCTCAAGTTTCAAGGATGTGTAAAGCATATATCCCTAGATGGGAATGGGGAACCATCTTATTAGAGTCCATTGCTTTTCCTTTTTCCTAAGTAATTTGTGTTTAGACAAGAATTCTATAAATCGTATCAAATTGCATTGAGATAAAGAAGACAATTAAGAAAATTGCAAAATTTAAATTCTATAGATTATTGACAACTTATTTATCCCTAGTAGATTTTAAAATTCTAAAAATTGTATAAATGCAATATTTTGATTTTTAAATTTGTTGTTAATGTCGTTTGATTTGATTGGTGAGAAAAATACAATATTTCAATAAGTTAATTGAACAAAAACACAAGTAATGGACTTAAGTGCATAAAATACACTGTAGTGGTTGAATATTATAAATAGCAATCCCAAATTTCAATGTTGTGTGAAGCATATATCCTTAGATGAGAGTGCAAAACCTTCTCATTACAGTTCATTGTTTTTGCTTTTTCTGAAGTAATTTGCCTAAATATTATATAAATCATTTCAAATTGCATTGAAGTGAAGGAGACAATTTAGAAAATTGCAAAATTTCAATTCAACAGAGCATTGCCAATTCATTTATCCCTAACAAATTTTAAAATTCTAAAAATTGCAAAATTGAAATATTTTGATTTTTAAATTTATTGTTAATGTTGTTTGATTTATTTGGTGAGAAAAATATAATATGTAAAAAATATAATATTTGAATATGTTAAGTGAACAAAAATACAAATAATGGACATAAAAGACACTTTAGTGGATCAATATTATAAATAGCAATCTCAAATTTCAAGGTAGTGTGAAGCATATATCCCTAGATGGAAGTGGGGAACCATCTTATTAGAGTCCATTGCTTTTCCTTTTTCTTAAGTAATTTGTCTGAAGACAAGAATTCTGCAAATCATTTCAAATTGCATTGAGGCAAAGGAGACAATTAAGAAAATTGCAATATTTAAATTCAACAGATTATTGACAATTTATTTGTGCCTAACAAATTTTAAGATTCTAAAAAATGCAAAAATGCAATATTTTGATTTTTAAATTTGTTGTAAACGTCATTTGATTTGATAGGTGAGAAAAATACAATATTCGAATATGTTAATTGAACAAAAATACAAGTAATGGACTCAATTACATAAAATACACTTTAGTGAATGAATATTATAAATAGCAATCTCAAGTTTCAAGGTTGTGTGAAGCATATACCCCTGGATGGGAATGGGGAACCATATTATAAATAGCAATCACAAGTTTAAATGTTGTATTAGGCACATATCTCTAGATGGGAGACAAGAACCTTCTTATTAGAGCCAATTGCTTTTGCTTTTTCTTAAGTAATTGTTTGAAGACAAGAATTATATAAATCCTTATAAATTGCATTGGGGAAAACGTGATAATTAAGAAAATTGCAAAATTTAAATTCAACAGATTATTGACAATGCATTTATCCTTAGCAGATTTTAAAATTCTAAAGATTGCAAAAAAGCAATATTTTGATTTTTAAATTTATTGTTAATGTCCTTTAATTTGATTGGTGCGAAAAATATAACATTTGAATATGTTAGTTGAACAAAAATACAACTAATGGTCTCAATTGTATAAAATATAGTTTAGTGGATAAATATTATAACTAGCAATCCCAAGTTTCAATGTTGTGTTAAACATATATCTTAGATAGGGGTGGGGAACCTTCTTATTAGAGTTAATTGTTTTTACTTTTTCTTCAATAATTTGTTTGAAGACAAGTATTCTATAAATCATTTTAAATCACATTGAGGCAAAGGAGATAATTAAGAAAATTTTAAAATTTCAATTCAACAAAATATTGACAATTTATTTATGCCTAGCAAATTTTAAAATTCTAAAAATACAATATTTGAATATGTTAATTGAACAAAAATACAAGTAATGGACTCAATTGCATAAAAGACACTTAAGTGGAAGAATATTATAAATAGCAATGTCAAGTTTCAAAGTTGTGTAAAGCATATATCCCTAGATGAGAGTGGGGAACCATCTTATTAAAGTCCATTGCTTCTCCTTCTTCCTAAGTAATTTGTCTGAAGACAAGAATTCTACAAATCATTCCAAATTGCATTAACAATTTATTTATCTCTTGCAGATTTTAAAATTCTAAAAATTGCAAAAATGCAATATTTTGATTTTTTAATTTGTTGTTCATGTTGTTTGATTTGATTGGTGAGAAAAATACAACATTTGAAGAAGTTAATTAAACAAAAATACAAATAATGGACTCAATTGCATAAAATACACTTTAGTGGATGAATATTATAAATAGCACTCCTAAGTTTCAATGTTGTGTTAAACACATATCCCTAGATGGGAGTGCAGAACCTTATTGTTACAATCCATTGCTTTTGCTTTTTCTTTAGTAATTTGCTTGAAGATTATATTAATCATTTCAAATTGCATTAAGGGAATGGTGACAATTCAGAAAATTGCAAAATTTAAATTCAACAAAGTATTGGCAATTCACTTATCCCTAGCTGATTTTCAAATCCTAAAAATTGCAAAATTGAAATATTTTGATTTTTAAATTTATTGTTAATGTCGTTTGATTTAATTGGTGAGAAAAATATAATATGTGAAAAATATAATATTTGAATATGTTAATTAAACAAAAATACAAGTAATGAACTCAATTGCATAAAATACACTTTCAAGGATGAATATGATAAATAGCAATCTCAAGTTTCAAGGTTGTGTGAAGCATATATCCCTAGATGGGAGAGCAGAACCTTCTTATTACAGTCCATTGCTTTTGCTTTTTCTTAAGTAATTTTCCTGAAAATTATATAAATTATTTCAAATTACGTTGAGGCAAAGGAGACATTTAAGAAAATTGCAAAATTTAAATTCAACAGAGTATTGACAATTCACTTATCCCTAGCAGATTTTAAAATCCTAAAAATTGGAACATCGAAATATTTTCATTTTTAAATTCATTGTTAAAGTCGTTTGATTTAATTGGTGAGAAAAATATACTATGTGAAAAATATAATATTTGAATATGTTAATTGAACAAAAATATAAGTAATGGACTCAATTGCATAAAAGACACTTTAGTGGATGAATATTATAAATAGCAAACTTAAGTTTCAATATTGTGTGAAGCATATATCCCTATATGGGAGTGCGGAACCATTTTATTAGAGTCCATTGCTTTTCCTTTTTCTTATGTAATTTGTCTGAAAATAGGAATTTTATAAATCATTTCAAATTGCATTGAGCGAAAGGAGAGAATTAAGAGAATTGCAAAATTTAAATTCAATAGATTATTGACAATTTATTTATCCCTAACATATTTTAAAATTCTAAAAATTGTAAACATGCAATATTTTGATTTTTAAATTTGTTGATAAAGTCGTTTGATTTGATTGATGAGAAAAATACAATATTTGAATAAGTTAATTGAACAAAAATACAAATAATGGACTCAATTGCATAAAATACACTTTAGTGGATGAATATTATAAATAGCGATCGCAAAGTTCAATGTTGTGTTAAGCATATATCCCTAAATGAGAGTGCAGAACCTTCTTATTAGAGTCCATTGCTTTTGCTTTTTCTTAAGTAATTTGCCTAAAGATTATATAAATTACTTCAAATTGCGTTGAGGCAAAGGTGACAATTCAAAAAATTGCAAAATTTAAATTTAACAAAGTATTGACAATTTTGTTATCCCTAGCAGATTATAAATTCTAAAAATTGCAAAATTGAAATATTTTGATTTTTAAATTTATCGTTAAAGTCGTTTGATTTAATTGGTGAGAAAAATATACTATGTGAGAAATATAATATTTGAATATGCTAATTGAACAAAAATACAAGTAATGAACTCAATTGCATAAAAGACACTTTAGTGGATGAATATTATAAAGAGCAATCTCAAGTTTCAAGGTTGTGTGAAGCATATATCCCTAGATGGGAGTGCGGAACCATCTTATTAGAGTCCATTGTTTTTCCTCTTTCTTAAGTAATTTGTCTGAAAACAGGAATTCTATAAATCATTTCAAATTGCATTGAGACAAAGGAGAGAATTAAGAAAATTTCAAAATTTAAATTCAATAGATTATTCACAATTTGTTTATCCCTAGCAGATTTTAAAATTCTAAAAATTGCAAAAATGCAATATTTTGATTTTTAACTTTGTTGTTAATGTTGTTTGATTTGATTGGTGAGAAAAATACAATACTTGAATAAGTTAATGGAACAAAAATACAAATAATGGACTCGATTGCATAAAATACACTTCAGTGGATGAATATTATGAATAGCAATCCCAAGTTTCAATGTTGTGTTCAGCATATATCTCTAGATGAAAGTGTAGAACCTTTTTATTAGAGTCCATTGCTTTTGCTTTTTCTTAAGTAATTTGCCTGAAGATTATATAAATTATTTCAAATTGCTTTAAGGCAAAGGAGACATTTCAGAAAATTGCAAAATTTAAATTCAACAGAGTATTGACAATTCACTTATCCCTAGCAGATTTTAAAATCCTAAGAATTGCAACATCGAAATATTTTCATTTTTAAATTCATTGTTAAAGCTGTTTGATTTAATTGGTGAGAAAAATATACTATGTGAAAAATATAATATTTGAATATGTTAATTGAACAAAAATACAAGTAATGGACTCAATTGCATAAAAGACACTTTAGTGGATGAATATTATAAATAGCAAACTTAAGTTTCAAGGTTGTGTGAAGTATATATCCTTAGATGGGAGTGGGGAACCATCTTATTAGAGTCCATTCCTTTTCCTTTTTCTTAACTAATTTGTCTCAAGACAAGAATTCAATAGTGTATTGACAATTCATTTATCCCTAGTAGATTTTAAAATTCTAAAAATTGCAAAAATGCAATATTTTGATTTTTCAATTTATTGTTCATGTCGTTTGATTTAATTGGTGAGAAAAATATAATATGTGAAAAATATAATATTTGAATATGTCAATTGAATAAAAATACAAGTAATGGACTCAATTGCATAAATGACACTTTAGTGGATGAATATTATAAATAGCAATCTCAAATTTCAAGGTTGTGTGAAGCATATATCCCTAGATGGGAGTGGGGAACCATCTTATTAGAGTTCATTGCTTTTCCTTTTTCCTAACTAATTTGTCTGAAGGCAAGAATTCTATAAAACATTTCAAATTGCATTGAGGTAAAGGAGACAACTCAGAAAATTGCAAAAGTTAAATTCAATAGTGTATTGACAATTCATTTATCCCTAGTAAATTTTAAAATTCTAAAAATTGCAAAAATGCAATATTTTGATTTTTCAATTTATTGTTCATGTCGTTTGATTTAATTGATGAGAAAAATATAATATGTGAAAAATGTAATATTTGAATATGTCAATTAAATAAAAATACAAGTAATGGACTCAATTGCATAAATGACACTTTAGTGTATGAATATTATAAATAGCAATCTCAAATTTGAAGGTAGTGTGAAGCATATATCCCTAGATGGGAGTGGGGAACCATCTTATTAGGGTCCATTGCTTTTCCTTTTTCCTAACTAATTTGTCTGAAGGCAAGAATTCTATAAAATATTTCAAATTGCATTGAGGCAAAGGAGACAATTAAGAAAATTGCAAAATTTAAATTCAATAGATTATTTATAATTTATTTGTCCGAGCAAATTTTAGAATTCTAAAAATTGCAAAAATGAAATATTTTGATTTTTAAATTTGTTGTTAATATCGTTTGATTTGATTGGTGAGAAAAATATAATATTTGAATATGTTAATTGAACAAAAATACAAGTAATCGACTCAACTACATAAAATATAATTAAGTGGATGAATATTACAAATAGCACTTCTAAGTTTCAATGTTGTGTTAAACATATATCCCCAGATGAGAGTGCAAAACTTTCTTGTTACAGTCCATTGCTTTTGCTTTTTCTTAAGAAATTTGCTTGAAGATTATATAAATCATTTCAAATTACTTTGAGGCAAAGGAGGCAATTCAGAAAATTGTAGAATTTAAATTCAATAGAGTATTGACAATTCATTTATCCCTAACAAATTTTAAAATTCAAAAACTTGCAAAATTGAAATATTTTGATTCTTAAATTTATTGTTAATGTCGTTTAATTTAATTGCTGAGAAAAATATAATATGTGAAAAATATAATATTTGAATATGTTAATTGAATAGAAATATAAGTAATGAACTTAATTGCATAAAATACAACTTAGTCGATGAATATTATAAATAGTAAACCCAAGTTTCAATGTTGTGTTAAGCATATATCTCTAGATAGAAGTGCAGAATCTTCTTATTACAGTCAATTGTTTTTGCTTTTTCTTAAGTAATTTGCCTGAAAATTATATAAATCATTTCAAATTGTGTCGAGGCAAAGGAGGCAATTTAGAAAATTGCAAAATTTAAATTGAATAGAGTATTGACAATTCACTTATCCATAAGAGATTTTAAAATTAAAAAAATTGAAAAATTGAAAAATTTTGATTTTTCACTTTATTGTTAATGTCGTTTGATTTAATTGGTGAGAAAAATATAATATGTGAAAAATATAATATTTGAATATGTCAATTGAACAAAAATACAAGTAATGAACTCAATTGCATAAAAGACACTTTATTGGATCAATATTATAAATAGCAAACTCAAGTTTTAAGGTTATGTGAAGTATATATCCCTAGATGGGAGTGGGGAACCATCTTACTAGAGTCCATTCCTTTTCCTTTTTCTTAACTAATTTGTCTCAAGACAAGAATTCTATAAATCATTTCAAATTGCATTAAGGCAAAGGTGACAATTAAGAAAATTTCAAAATTTAAATTTAACAAATAATTGACAATTTAGTTATCCCTAGCAAATTTTAAAATTCTAAAAATTACAAAAATGCAATATTTTGATTTTTAAATTTGTTGTTAATGTCATTTGATTTGATTGGTGAGAAAAATACAATATTTGAATATCTTAATTGAACAAAATTACAAGTAATGGACTCAATTGCATAAAATACACTTTAGTGGATGAATATTATAAACAGCAATCTCAAGTTTCAATGATGTGTTAAGCATGTATCGTTAGATGGGATTACAGAACCTTCTTATTATAAATTGCTTTGAGGCAAAGGAGACAATTCAGAAAATTGCAAAATTTAAATTCAACAGAGTATTGACAATTCATTTATGCCTAATAGATTTTAAAATTCTAAAAATTGGGAAATTGAAATATTTTCATTTTTCAATTTATTGTGAATGTCGTTTGATTTAACTGGCGAAAAAAATATAATATGTGAAAAATATAATATTTAAATATGTTAATTGAACAGAAATACAAGTAATGGACTCAATTGCATAAAAGACACTTTATTAGATGAATATTATGAATTGCAATCTTAAGTTTCAAGGTTGTGTGAAGCATATATCCCTAGATGAGAGTGGGGAACTATCTTATTAGAGTCCATTCCTTTTCCTTTTTCTTAACTAATTTGTCTCAAGACAAGAATTCTATAAATCATTTCAAATTCCTTTGGGCCAAAGGAGACAATTCAGAAAATTTCAAAATTTAAATTCAATAGAGTATTGACAATTCATTTATCCCTAGCAGATTTTAAAATTCAAAAAATTGCAAAATTGAAATATTTTGATTTTTAAATTTATTGTTAATGTTGTTTAATTTAATTACTGAGAAAAATATAATATTTGATTATGTTAATTGAGCAAAAATACAAGTAATAGACTCAATTACATAAAAGACACTTTAGTGGATGAATATTATAAATAACAATCTCAAGTTTCAAGGTTGTGTGAAGCATATACCCCTAGATAGGAGTGGGGAACCATCTTATTAGAGTCCATTCCTTCTCTTTTTTCTTAAATAATTTGTCTGAAGACAACAATTCTATAAATAATTTCAAAATGCATTGAGGCAAAGGAGACAGTTAAGAAAATTTCAAAATTTAAATTCAACAGATTATTGACAACTTATTTATCCCTTGCATATTTTCAAATTCTAAAAATTGAAAAAATGCAATATTTTGATTTTTAAATTTGTTGTTAATGTCGTTTAATTCGATTGGTGAGAAAAATACAATATTTGAATATCCTAATTGAACAACATTACAAGTAATGGAATTAATTGCATAAAATACAATTTAGTTGATGAATATTATAAATAGCAAACCTAAGTTTCAATGTTGTGTGAAGCATAAGTGCAGAATCTTCTTATTACAGTCTATTGCTTTTTCTTATATAATTTTCCTAAATATTATATAAATTATTTCAAATTACTTTGAGGCAAATGAGGCAATTTAGAAAATTGCAAAATTTAATTTCAACAAAGTATTGACAATTCATTTATCCCTAACAGATTTTAAAATTCGAAAAATTGCAAAATTGAAATATTTTGATTTTTAAATTTATCGTTAAAGCTATTTGATTTAATTGGTGAGAAAAATATACTATGTGAGAAATATAATATTTGAATATGCTAATTGAACAAAAATACAAGTAATGAACTCAATTGCATAAAAGACACTTTAGTGGATGAATATTATAAAGAGCAATCTCAAGTTTCAAGGTTGTGTGAAGCATATATCCCTAGATGGGAGTGCGGAACCATCTTATTAGAGTCCATTGCTTTTCCTTTTTCCTAACTAATTTGTCTGAAGGCAAGAATTCTATAAAACATTTCAAATTGCATTGAGGTAAAGGAGACAACTCAGAAAATAACAAAATTTAAATTCAACAGAGAATTGACAATTCATTTATCCCTAGCAGATTTAAAAATTCTAGAAATTGCAAAAAAGCAATATTTTGATTTTTAAATTTATTGTAATGTTGTTTGATTTGATTGGTGAGAAAAATACAATATTTGAATATCTTAATGGAACAAAAATACAAGTAATGGACTTAATTGCATAGAATATACTTTAGGGGATGAATATCATAAATAGTAGTTTCAAGTTTTAATGTTGTGTTAAGCATATATCCTTAGATATAAGTGAATAACCTTCTTATTACAGTCTATTGCTTTTGCTTTTTAATAAGTAATTTGCCTGATGATTATATAAATCATTTCAAATTGTGTTAAGGCAAATGAGAGAATTCAGAAAATCGCAAAATTTAAATTCAACAGAGAATTGACAATTCATTTATCCTCAGCAGATTTAAAAATTCTAAAATTTGCAAAAATGCATTATTTTGATTTTTAAATTTATTGTAATGTCGTTTGATTTGATTGGTAAGAAAAATATAATATGTGAAAAATATAATATTTGAAAATGTGAATTGAACAAAAAAACAAGTAATGGACTCAACTGCATAAAAGACACTTTAGTGGATAAATATTATAAGTAACAATCTCAAGTTTCAAGATTGTGTGAAGCATATATCACTAGATGGGAGTGCGGAACCATCTTATTAGAGTCCATTGCTTTTCCTTTTTCATAACTAATTTGTCTGAAGTCAAGAATTCTATAAGTCGTTTCAAATTGCATTGACGCAAAGGAGACAATTAAGAAAATTGCAAAATTTAAATTCAACTGATTATTGACAATTTATTTATCCCTAGCATATTTTAAAATTCTAAAAATTGCAAAAATGTAATATTTTGATTTTTAAATTTATAGTTAATGTCATTTGATGTGATTAGTGAGAAAAATAAAATATTTAAATATCTTAATTGAACAAAAATACAAGTAATGCACTCAATTACATAGAATACAATTTAGTGGATGAATATTATAAATAGCAATCCCAAATTTCATTGTTGTGTTAAGCATATATCCCTAGATGGGAGGTGCAAAACTTTCTTATTATAGTCCTTTATTTTTGCTATTTCTTAAGTAATTTTCCCGAACATTATATACATCATTTCAAATTGCGTTTAGGCAATGGAGACAATTTACAAAATTGCAAAATTTAAATTCAACAGAGTACTCACAAGTCACTTATTCCTAGCAAATTTCAAAATTTAAAAAATTGCAAAATTGAAATATTTTGATTTTTAAATTTATTGTTAATCTTGTTTGATTTAATTGGTGATAAAAATATAATATGTGAAAAATATAATATTTGAATATGTGAATTGAACAAAAATACAAGTAATGGACTCAATTGCATAAAAGACATTTAGGTGGATGAATATTATAAATAACAATCTCAAGTTTCAAGGTTGTGTGAAACATATATTCCTAGATGGGAATGGGGGACCATTTTATTAGAGTTCATTACTTTTCCTTTTTCCTATGTAATTTCTCTAAAGACAAGATTTTTATAAATCATTTCAAATTGCATTGAGGCAAAGGAGACAATTAAGAAAATTGAAAAATTTAAATTCAAGAAAGTTGACAATTCATTTATCCCTGGTAGATTTTAAAATTCTAAAACTTGCAAAAATGGAATATTATGATTCTTAAATGTATTGTTAATGTCGTTTGATTTGATTGGTGAGAAAAATACAATATTTGAATATCTTAATTGAACAAAAATACAAGTAATGGACTCAATTGTATGAAATACAATTTAATGGATAACTATTATAAATAGTAATCTCAAGTTTCATTATTGTGTTAAGCATATATCCCTAGATAGGAGTGCAGAACCTTTTTATTATAATCCATTGTCTTTGCTTTTTCTTAAGTAATTTACCTGAAGATTATATAAATCATTTCAAATTGCATTTAGGCAAAGGAGACAATTTAGAAAATTGCAAAATTTAAATTCAATAAAATATTGACAATTCACTTATCCCTAGTAGATTTTGAAATTCAAAAAATTGCAAAATTGAAATATTTTGATTTTTAAATTTATTATTAATGTCGTTTGATTTAATTGGTGAGAAAAATATAATATGTGAAAAATATAATATTTGAATATGTTAATTGAACAAAAAAACAAGTAATAGGCTCAATTGCATAAAATACACTTTTGTGGATGAATATTATAAATAGTCGTCTCAAATTTCAATGTTGTGTTAAGCATATATCCTTAGATAGGAGTGTAGAACTTTCTTATTACAATCGATTGTTTTTGCTTTTTCTGAAGTAATTTGCCTAAAAATTATATAAATCTTTTCAAATTGCGTTAAGGGAACGGTGACAACTCCGAAAATTGCAAAATTTATATTCAACAGAGTATTGATAATTCATTTATCCTTAGCAGATTTTAAAATTCGAAAAAATGCAAAATTGAAATATTTTGATTTTTAAATTTAATGTTAATGTTGTTTGATTTAATTGGTAATAAAAATATAATATGAGAATAATATAATATGTTAATTGAACAAAAATATAAATAATGGACTCAATTGCATAAAATATACTTTTGTGGATCAATATTATAAATAGTAAACCCAAATTTCAATGTTGTGTAAAGCATATATCCCTATATGGAAGTGCAGAACCTTTTTATTATAGTCCATTGCTTTTGCTTTTTCTTAAGTAATTTGCCTGAATATTATCTAAATCATTTCAAATTGCATTGAGGTCAAGGAGACAATTCAGAAAATTGCGAAAGTTAAATTCAACGGAGTATTGACAATTCATTTATCCCTAGAAGATTTTAAAATTCTAAAAATTGCAAAAATGCATTATTTTGATTTTTAAATTTATATTTAATGTCATTTGATTTAATTGGTGAGAAAAATATAATATGTGAAAAATATAATATTTGAATATGTCATTTGAACAAAAATATAAGTAATGGACACAATTCGATAAAAGACACTTTAGTGGATGAATATTATAAATAGCAATCTCAAGTTTCAAGGTTGTGTAAAGCATGTATCCTAAATGGGAGTGGGGAACCATCTTTTTAGAGTCCATTGGTTTTCCTTTTTCCTAAGTAATTTGTTTGAACACAGAAATTTTATAAATTATTTCAAATTACATTGAGGCAAAGGAGACAATTAAGAAAATTGAAAATATAAATTCTACAGATTATTGACAATTCGTTTATCCCTAGTAGATTTTATAAATATAAAAATTGCAAAAATGCAATATTTTGATTTTTAAATTTATTATTAATGTCGTTTAATTTGATTGGTGAGAAAAATACAATATTTGAATATCTTAATTGAATAAAAATACAAGAAATGGACTTAATTGCCTAAAATACAATTTAGTAGATAAATATTATAAATAGCAATCCCACGTTTCAATGTTGTGTTAAGTATATATCTCTAGATAGGAGTGCATAACCTTCTTATTACAGTTCATTGCTTTTGTTTTTTCTTAAGTAATTTACCTGAAGATTAAAAAAATCATTTCAAATTGCATTAAGGTAAATGAGACAATTTAGAAAGTTGCAAAATTTAAATTCAATAGAGTATTGACAATTCACTTATTCATAATAGATTTGAAAATTCAAAAAATTGCAAAATTGAAATATTTTGATTTTTAAATTTATCGTTAATGTCGTTTGATTTAATTGCTGAGAAAAATACAATATTTGAATATGTAAATTAAACAAAAATACAAGTAATGGACTCAATTGCATTAAATACACTTTAGTGGATGAATATTATAAGTATTAACCCCAAGTTTCAATGTTGCCTTAAGCATATATCCTTAGATGGGAGTGCAAAACCTTCTTATTACAGTCCATTGCTTTTGCTTTTTCTTAAGTAATTTGCCTGAAAATTATATAAATCATTTCAAATTGCGTTGAGGCAAAGGAGTCAATTCAGAAAATAGCAAAATTTCAATTGAACAGTGGATTGAAATTCATTTATCCCTAGTAGATTTTAAAATTCAAAAAATTGCAAAAATGCAATATTTTGATTTTTAAATTTATTGGGAATGTCATTTGATTTGATTGGTGAGAAAAATACAATATTTGAATATCTTCATTGAACAAAAATACAAGTAATGGACTCAATTGCATAAAATACACTTTAGTGGTTGAAGATTATAAATAACAATCTCAAGTTTTAATGTTGTATTAAGCACTCTCATCCTTAGATGAGAGTGCATAACCTTCTTATTACAATCCATTACTTTTGTTTTTTTTTAAGTAACTTGCCTAACATTTCAAATTACATTGAGGCAAAGGAGACAATTTATAAAATTGCAAAATTTAAATTCAACTGAGTATTGACAATTCATTTATCCCTAACAGATTTTAAAATTCTAAAAATTGCAAAATTGAAATTTTTTCATTTTTAAATTTATTGTTAATGTCGTTTGATTTAATTGCTGAAAAAAATATAATATGTGAAAAATATAATATTTGAATATGTGAATTGAACAAAAATACAAGTAATGGACTCAATTGCATAAAAGACACTTTAGTGGATAAATATTATAAATAGCAATCCCAAGTTTCAAGATTGTGTGAAGTATATATCCCTAGATGAGAGTATGAAACCATCTTATTAGAGTCCATTGCTTTTCCTTTTCATATGTAATTTGTCTGAAGTCAAGAATTCTATAAGTCATTTCAAATTGTATTGAGGCAAAAGAGACAATTAGGAAAATTGAAAAATTTAAATTCAACTGATTATTGACAATTTATTTATCTCTAGTAGATTTTAAAATTCTAAAAATAGCAAAAATGCAATATTTTGATTTTTAAATTTGTTGTTAATGTCGTTTGATTTGATTGGTGAGAAAAATACAATATTTGAATACCTTAATTGAACAAAATTACAAGTAATGGACTAAATTGGATAAAATACACTTTAGTGGAGGAATATTACAAACAGCAATCCCAAGTTTCAATGTTGTGTTAAGCATATACCCCTAAATGGGAGTATAGAACCTTCTTATTACAGTCCATTACTCTTATTTTTTCTTAAGTAATTTGCCTAAAGATTATATAAATTATTTCAAATTACGTTGAGGCAAAGGAGACAATTTAGAAAATTACAAAATTTAAATTCAACAGAGTATTAACAATTAATTTATCCTTAATAGATTTTAAAATTTTAAAAATTGAAAAAGTGAAATATTTTCAATTTTAAATTTATTGTTAATGTAGTTTGATTTAATTGGTGAGAAAAATATAATATGTAAAAAATATAATATTTGAATATGTTAATTGAGCAAAAATACAAATAATGGACTCAATTGCATAAAATAAACTTTAGTGGATGAATATTATAAATAACAATCCTAAGTTTCAATGTTATGTTAACCATATATCTCTATATGGGAGTGCAAAATTTTCTTATTACAGTCTATTATTTTTGCTTTTTCTTAAGTAATTTGGCTAAATATTATATAAATCATTTCGAATTTCGTTGAGGCAAAGAACACAATTAAGAAAATTGCAAAATTTAACTTCAACAGACTATTGACAATTTATTTATCCCTAGCAAATTTTAAAATTCTAAAAATTGCAAATTTTAAATATTTTGATTTTTGAATTTATTGTTAATGTCGTTTGATTTAGTTGGTGAGAAAAATATTATGTGTGAAAAATATAATGTTTGAATATATTAATTGAAGAAAAATACAAATAATGGACTGAATTGCATAAAATATACTTTATTGGATGAATATTATAAATAACAATCCCAAGTTTCAAGATTGTGTGAACCATATATCCCTAGATGGGAGTGTGGAACCATCTTATTAGAGTAATTTGTCTGAAAACAAGAATTCTATAAATCATTTCAAATTACATTGAGGCAAAGGAAAGAATTAAGGAAATTGCAAAATTTAAATTCAACAGAGCATTGACAATTCATTTATCCCTACAAGATTTTAAAATTCTAAAAATTGCAAAAATGCAATATTTTGATTTTTAAATTTGTTGTTAATGTCGTTTGATTTGATTGGTGAGAAAAATACAATATTTGAATATCTTAATTGAACAAAATTACAAGTAATGGACTAAATTGCATAAAATACACTTTAGTTGATGAATATTATAAACAACACTCCCAAGTTTCAATGTTGTGTTAAGCATATATCCTTACATGGGAGTGTAGAACCTTCTTATTACAGTATATTGCTTTTGTTTTTTCATAAGTAATTTGCTTGATGATTATATAAATCATTTCAAATTGGGTTGAGGCAAACGAAACAATTCAGAAAATAGCAAAATTTAAATGCAACAGAGAATTTACAATTTATTTATCCCTAATAGATTTTAAAATTCTAGAAATTGCAAAAATGCGATATTTTGATTTTTAAATTAATTGTTAATGTTGTTTGATTTTATTGGTGTGAAAAATACATTATTTGAATATCTTAATCAAACAAAAATACAAGAAATGGACTCAATTTCGTAAAATACACTTTAATAGATGAATATTATAAATAACAATCCCAAGTTTCAATGTTGTGTTAAAGATATAACCCTAGATATTATTACAGAACCTTCTTATTAGAATCCATTACTTTTACTTTTTCTTAACTAATTTGCCTGAAGATTATATAAATCATTTTAAATTACTTTGAGGCAAAGGAGACAATTCAGAAAATTGTAGAATTTAAATTCAATAGAGTATTCACCATTCATTTATCCCTAGTAGATTTTAAAATTCGAAAAATTGCAAAATTGAAATATTTTAATTTTTAAATATATTATTAATGTCGCTTAATTTAATTATTGAGAAAAATATAATATGTGAAAAATATAATATTTGAATATGTTAATTGAATAGGAATACAAGTAATGAACTCAATTCTATAAAATACAATTTAGTGGATGAATATTATAAATAGCAAACCGAAGTTTCAATATTGTGTTAAGCATATATCTTTAGATGGGAGTGCAGAATTTTCTTATTACAATCCATTACTGTCGCTTTTTCTTAAGTAATTTGCCTGAAAATTATATAAATTATTTCAAATTGCGTTGAGGCAAAGGACACAATTCAGAAAATTGCAAAATTTAAATTCAACAGAATATTGAGAATTCATTTATCCCTAGTAGATTTGAAAATTTGAAAAATTGCAAAATTGAAATGTTCTGATTTTTAAATTTATTGTTAATGTCGTTTAATTTAATTGTTGAGAAAAATATAATATGTGAAAAATATAATATTTGAATATGTTAATTAAACAGGAATACTTGCATATGCACTTTAGTGGATGAATATCATAAATAGCAGTCCTAAGTTTCAATGTTGTGTTAAGCATATATCCCTATATAGGAGTGCAAAACCTTCTTATTACAGTCGATTGCTTTTGCTTTTTCATAAGTAATTTGCCTGATGATTATACAAATCATTTCAAATTGCGTTGAGGCAAAGGAGACAATTTAGAAAATAGCAAAATTTAAATTCAACAGAGAATTGACAGTTCATTTATCCCTAGTAGATTTTAAAATTCTAGAAATTGCAAAAATGCAATATTTTGATTTTTAAATTTATTGTTAATGTTGTTTGATTTGATTGGTGAAAAAAATACCATATTTGAATATCTTAAGCAAACAAAAATACAAGTAATGGACTCAATTGCATAAAATACACTTTAGTAGATGAATATTATAAATAGCAATCCCAAGTTTCAATGTTGTGTTAAGGATATAACCCCAGATGGGATTATAGAACCTTCTTATTACAATCCATTGCTTTTGCTTTTTCTTAAGTAATTTGCCTGAAGATTATACAAATCATTTCAAATTGCTTTAAGGCAAAGGAGATAATTCAAAAAATTGCAAAATTGAAATATTTTGCTTTCTAAATTTATTATTAATGTCATTCAATTTAATTGCTAAGAAAAATATAATATTTCAATATGTTAATTGAACAGAAATACAAGTAATGGACTCAATTGCATAAAATACAATTTAGTGGATGAATGTTATAAATAGCAAACCCAAGTTTCAATGTTGTGTTAAACATATATCTTTAGATAGGAGTGTAGAATATTCTTATTACAGTCTATTGCTTTTGCTTTTTCTTATGTAATTTGGTTGAAGATTATATAAAACATTTCAAATTGCGTTGAGACAAAGGACACAATTCAAAAAATTGCAAAATTTAACTTCAACAGACTATTGACAATTCATTTATCCTTTGAAGATTCTAAAATTCTAAAAATTGCAAAATTGAAATATTTTGATTTTTGAATTTATTGTTAATGTCATTAGATTTAATTAGTGAGAAAAATATAATATGTGAAAAATATAATATTTGAATATGTTAATTAAGCAAAAATACAAGTAATGGACTTAATTGCATAAAAGACACTTTAGTGAATGAATATTATAAATAGCAATCTCAAGTTTCAAGGTTGTGTGAAGCATATATCCCTAGATAAGAGTGGGGAACCACCTTATTAGAGTCCATTGCTTTTCCATTTTCTTAAGTAATTTGTCTAAAGACAAGAATTCTATAAATCATTTCAAATTGCATTGAGGTAAAGGAGACAATTAAGAAAATTGCAACATTTAAATTCAAGAGAGTATTGAGAATTCATTTATCCCTATCAAATTTTAAAATTCTAAAAATTGCAAAAATGCAATGTTTTGATTTTTAAATTTATTGTTAATGTTGTTTGATTTGATTGGTGAGAAAAATACAATATTTGAATATCTTAATTGACCAAAAATACAAGTAATGGACTTAATTGTATAAAATACACTTTAGTGGATGAATATCATAAATAACAGTCCCAAGTTTTTATGTTGTATTAAGCATATATCCCTAGATGAGAGTATAAAACCTTTTTATTACAGTCGATTGTTTTTGCTTTTTCTTAAGTTATTTGCCTCAATATTGTATAAATCATTTCAAACTGCGTTGAGGAAAAAGAGACAATTCAGAAAATAGCAAAATTTAAATTGAACAGAGAATTGACAATTCATTTATCCCTAGCAGATTTTAAAATTCTAGAAGTTGCATAAATGCAATATTTTGATTTTTAAATTAATTGTTAATGTCGTTTGATTTTATTGGTGCAAAAAATACATTATTTGAATATCTTAATCGAACAGAAATACAAGTAATGGACTAAATTGCATAAAATATACTCTAGTAGATGAATACTATAAATAGCAATCCCAAATTTCAATGTTGTGTTAAAGATATAACTCTAGATGGGATTACAGAATCTTCTTATTACAATCCATTGCTTTTACTTTTTGTTAAGTAATTTGCCTTAGGATTGTATAAATCATTTCAAATTACTTTGAAGTAAAGGAGACAATTCAGAAAATTGCAGAATTTAAATTCAATAGAGTATTGACAATTAATTTATCCCCATCAGATTTTAAAATTCAAAAAATTACAAAATTGAAATATTTTGATTTTTACATTTATTGCTAATGTCGTTTAATTTAATTACTGAGAAAAATATAATATTTGAATATGTTAATAGAATAGAAATACAAGTAATGGATTCCATTGCATAAAATACAATTTAGTGGATGAATATTATAAATAGCAAGCCCAAGCTTCAATGTTGTGTTAAGCATATATCTCTATACGGGAGTGCAGAATCTTCTTATTACAACTTATTGCTTTTGCTTTTTTTTAAGTAATTTGCCTGAAGATTATATAAATCATTTCAACTTTCGTTGAGATAAAGGACACAATTCATAAAATTGCAAAATTTAACTTCAACATATTCATTTATCCTTAGTAAATTTTAAAATTCTAAAAATTGAAAAATTGAAATATTTTGATTTTTGAATTTATTGTTAATATCGTTTGACTTGATTGGTGAGAAAAATACAATATTTGAATAAGTTAATTGAACAAAATTACAAGTAATGGACTAAATTGCATAAAATACACTCTAGTAGATGAATACTATAAATAGCAATCCCAAATTTCAATGTTGTGTTAAAGATATAACTCTAGATGAGATTACAAAATCTTCTTATTATAATCCATTGCTTTTACTTTTTGTTAAGTAATTTGCCTTAGGATTGTATAAATCATTTCAAATTACTTTGAAGCAAAGGGGACAATTCAGAAAATTGCAGAATTTAAATTCAATAGAGTATTGACAATTCATTTATCCCCATCAGATTTTAAAATTCAAAAAATTACAAAATTGAAATATTTTGATTTTTACATTTATTGCTAATGTCGTTTAATTTAATTGCTGAGAAAAATATA
The DNA here is from genome assembly GCA_023213295.1 of Bruguiera hainesii. Lineage (NCBI taxonomy): Eukaryota > Viridiplantae > Streptophyta > Magnoliopsida > Malpighiales > Rhizophoraceae > Bruguiera > Bruguiera hainesii. The sequence goes on from JAHOYR010004614.1 coordinate 31,713, forward strand.
ATATTTCAATATGTTAATAGAATAGAAATACAAGTAATGGATTCCATTGCATAAAATACAATTTAGTAGATGAATATTATAAATAGCAAGCTCAAGTTTCAATGTTGTGTTAAGCATATATCTCTATATGGGAGTGCAGAATCTTCTTATTACAGTCTATTGCTTTTGCTTTTTCTTAAGTAATTTGCCTGAAAATTATATAAATCATTTCAACTTTCGTTGAGGTAAAGGACACAATTCATAAAATTGCAAAATTTAACTTCAACAGATTCATTTATCCTTAGTAAATTTTAAAATTCTAAAAATTGCAAAATTGAAATATTTTGATTTTTGAATTTATTGTTAATATCGTCTGATTTGATTGGTGAGAAAAATACAATATTTAAATAAATTAATTGAACAAAATTACAAGTAATGGACTCAATTGCATAAAATACACTTTAGTGAATGAATATTATAAACAACAATCCCAAGTTTCAATGTTTTGTTAAGCATATATCTCTAAATTGAAGTGCAGAACCTTCTTATTACAGTCCATTACTTTTGTTTTTTCTTAAGTAATTTGCCTGATGATTATATAAATCATTTCAAACTGCGTTGAGACAAATGAGACAATTCAGAAAATAGCAAAATTTAAATTCAACAGAGAATTGACAATTCATTTATCCCTAGCAAATTTTAAAATTCTAGAAATTGCAAAAATGCAATATTTTGTTTTTTAAATTTATTATTAATGTCGTTTGACTTGATTGGTGAAAAAATACAATATTTGAATATCTTAATCGAACAAAAATACAAGTAATGGACTCAATTGTATATAATACACTTTAGTGGATGGATATTATAAATAGCAATCTCAAGTTTCAATGTTGTGTTAAGGATATAACCCTAGATGGGATTATAAAACCTTCTTATTACAACCCATTGCTTTTGCTTTTTCTTAAGTAATTTGCTTGAAGATTATATAAATCATTTGAAATTGCGTTGAGGCAAAGGAGACAATTTAGAAAATTGCAAAATTTGAATTCAATAGAGTATTGACAATTCATTTATCCCTAGCAGATTTTAAAATTTGAAAAATTGGAAAATTGAAATATTTTGACTTTTAAATTTACTGTTAATGTCGTTTAATTTAATTACTAAGAAAAATATAATATTTGAATATGTTAATTGAATAGAAATACAAGTAATGGACTAAAATGCATAAAATACAATTTAGTGGTTGAATATTATCAATAGCAAATCCAAGTTTCAATGTTGTGTTAAGCATATATCTCTAAATGAGAGTGCAGAATCTTCTTATTATAGTCTTTTGGTTTTGCTTCTTCTTAAGTAATTTGCCTGAAAATTATATAAATCATTTCAAATTGCATTAAGGCAAAGGAGACAATTAAGAAAATTTCAAAATTTAAATTCAACACATTATTGAGAATTTATTTAACCCTAGCAGATTTTAAAATTCTAAAAATTGCAAAAATGCAATATTTTGATTTTTAGATTTGTTGTTAATGTCGTTTGATTTCATTGGTGAGAAAAATATAATATGTGAAAATTTTAATATTTGAATATGTTAATTAAACAAAAGTACAAGTAATGGACTCAATTGCATAAAAGACACTTTAGTAGATGAATATTATAAATAGCAATCTCAAGTTTGAAGGTTGTGTAAAGCATATATCCCTAGATAGGAGTGAGGAACCACCTTATTAGAGTTCATTGCATTTCCTTTTTCTGAAGACAAGAATTCTATAAATCATTTCAAATTGCATTGAGGCAGAGGAGACAATTAAGAAAATTGCAAAATCCAAATTCAACAGAGTAATAACAATTCATCTATCCCTAGCAGATTTTACAATTCTAAAAATTGCAAAATTGAAATATATTTATTTTTAAATTTATTATTAATGTTGTTTAATTTAATTGCTGAGAAAAATATAATATGTGAAAAATATAATATTTGAATATGTTAATTGGACAGAAATACAAGTAATGGACTCAATTGCATAAAATACAATTTAGTGGATGAATATTATAAATAGCAAACCCAAGTTTCAATATTGTGTTAAGCATATATCTCTAGACGGGAGTGCAGAATCTTCTTATTACAGTCTATTGCTTTTCCTTTTTCTTAAGTAATTTGCTTGAAAATTATATAAATCATTTCAAATTACTTTAAGGCAAAGGAGACAATTCAAAAAATTGCAGAATTTAAATTTAATAGAGTATTGACAATTCATTTATCCCTAACAGATTTTTATATTCGAAAAATTGCAAAATGGAAATATTTTGATTTTTAAATTTATTGTTAATGTCGTTTAATTTAATTGGTGATGAAAATATAATATGTCAAAAATATAATATTTGAATATGTTAATTGAACAGAAATACAAGTAATGAACTCAATTGCATAAAATACAATTTAGTGGATAAATATTATAAATAGCAAACCCAAGTTTCAATGTTGTGTTAAGCCATATATCTCTAGACGAGAGTGCAGAATCTTCTTATTATAGTCTATTGCTTTTGCTTTTTCTTAAGTAATTTGCTTAAAGATTATATAAATCATTTCAAATTGTGTTGAGGTAAAGGAGGCAATTTAGAAAATTGCAAAATTTAAATTCAACAGAGTGTTGACAATTCATTAATCCCTAACAGATTTGAAAATTCTAAAAATTGCAAAAATGCAATATTTTGATTTTTAAATTTATTGTTAATGTCGTTTGATTTGATTAGTGAGAAAAATATAATATTTGAATATCTTAATATAACAAAAATACAAGTAATGGACTTAATTGCATAAAATACACTTTAGTGGATGAATATCATAAATAATTGTCTCGAGTTTCAATGTTATGTTAATCATATATCCCTAGATGGGAGTGTAGAACTTTCTTATTATAGTCCATTGCTTTTGCTTTTTCATAAGTAATTTGTCTGATGATTATATAAATCATTTCAAATTGCGTTGAGGCAAAGGAGACTATTCAAAAAATAGCAAAATTTAAATTCAACAGATAATTGATAATTCATTTATCCCTAGCAGTTTTTAAAATTCTAGAAATTATAAAAATGCAATATTTTGATTTTTAACTTTATTGTTAATGTCGTTTGATTTGATTGGTGAGAAAAATACAATATTTGAATATCTTAATCAAACAAAAATACAAGTAATGCACTTAATTGCATAACATACACTTTAGTGGATGAATATTCTAAATAGCAATCCCAAGTTTCAATATTGTGTTAAGGATATAACCTTAGATAGGATTACAGAACCCTCTTATTACAATCCATTGCTTTTACTTTTTCTTAAGTAATTTGCTTGAAGATTATATAAATCATTTCAAATTACTTCGAGGCAAGGGAGACAATTCAGAAAATTGCAAAATTTAAATTCAATAGAGTATTGACAATTCATTTATCCCTAACAGACTTTAAAATTTGAAAAATTGCAAAATTGAAATATTTTGATTTTTAAATTTATTGTTAATGTCATTTGATTTAATTGGTGAGAAAAATATAATATGTGAAAACTATAATATTTGAATATGTTAATTGAACAAAAATACATGTAATGGACTTAATTGCATAAAATGCAATTTAGTGGATGAATATTTTAAATAGCAAACCCGAGTTTCAATGTTGTGTTAAGCATATATCTCTACATGGGAGTGCAAAATCTTTTTCTTAAAGTCTATTGCTTATGCTTCTTCTTAAGTAATTTGCCTAAAGATCATATAAATCATTTCAAATTGCATTGAGGCAAAGGAGACAATTAAGAAAATTTCAAAATTTAAATTCAGCATATTATTGATAATTTATTTATCCCTAGTAGATTTTAAAATTCTAAAAATTGCAAAAATGCAATATTTTGATTTTTAAATTTGTTGTTATTGTCATTTGATTTGATTGGTGAGAAAAATACAATATTTGAATAAGTTAATTGAATAAAATTACAAGTAATGGACTTAATTGTATAAAATACACTTTAGTGTATGAATATTATAAATAAAAATCCCAAGTTTTAGTGTTGTGTTAAGCATATATCTCTATATGGGAGTGCAGAACCTTCTTATTACAGTCTATTGCTTTTGTTTCTTCTTATGTAATTTGCCTGAAGATTATATAAATCAATTCAAATTACGTTGAGGCAAAGGAGACAATTCAGAAAATTGAAGAATTTAACTTCAACAGAATATTGATAATTCATTTATCCCTGACAGATTTTAAAATTCTATAAATTGCAAAATTGAAATATTTTGATTTTTATATTTACTGTTAATATTGGTTGATTTAATTGGTGAGAAAAATATAATATGTGAAAAATATAATATTTGAATATGTTAATTGAACAAAAATACAAGTAATACAATCAATTGCATAAAATACACTTTGGTGGATGAATATTATAAATAGCAAACCCAAGTTTTAATGTTGTCTTAAGCATATATCCCTAGATGGGAGTGCAAAACGTTCTTATTACAGTCCATTCCTTTTGCCTTTTCTTAAGTAATTTGCCTAAAGATTATATAAATCATTTCTAATTGCGTTGCGACAAAAGAGACAATTTGGAAAATAGCAAAATTTAAATTCAACAGAAAATTGACAATTCATTTATTTCAAGCAGATTTTTAAATTTTAGAAATTACAAAAATGCAATATTTTGATTTTTAAATTTCTTGTTAATGTCGTTTGATTTGATTGGTGAGAAGAATAAAATATTTGAATATCTTAATTGAACAAAATTACAAGTAATGGACTCACTTGCATAAAATATACTTTAGTGGATGAATATTTATAAATAGTAATCCCAAGTTTCAATGTTGTGTTAAGCACATATCCCTATATGCGAGTGTAGAACCTTCTTATTATAGTCCATTCATTTTGCTTTTTCTTAAATAATTTGCCTAAAGATTATATAAATCATTTCAAATTGCATTGAGACAAAAGGAGACAATTTAGAAAATATCAAAATTTAAATTCAACAGAGTATTGACAATTCATTTATCCCAAGTAGATTTTAAAATTCTAAAAATTGAAAATTTGAAATATTTTGATTTTTAAATTTATTGTTAATGTCGTTTGATTTAATTGGTGAGAAAAATATAATATGTAAAAAATATATTATTTGAATAAGTTAATTAAGCAAAATACAAGTAATGGACTCAATTGTATAAAAGACACTTTAGTGGAAGAATATTATAAATAGCAATCTTAAGTTTCAAGGTTGTGTCAAGCATATATCCCTACATGGGAGTAGGGAACCATCTTATTAGAGTCCATTCCTTTTCCTTTTTTTTAACTAATTTGTCTGAAGACAAGAATTCTATAAATTATTT
>JAHOYR010004616.1:0-27815 GCA_023213295.1 Bruguiera hainesii
TCATTGTGTGCGTTGGGTCCCTAAGCCACGTCTTTTTGGGGTTTTCCACATCAGCTTGTTTGTCCATAACAGGAGCAATATTCATTACAATAGGCATAACTATACTCCCTTGAAACTTGGAATCCCTTGAATTTCATAAAATAAGGAGTCTTTGATGATGACAAGTATTTCTTCTTCACAAGGCTCCAAAATTTGTTGTTATTACTCATTCTAACTTAATGATATTCAAAATATCTTGTAAGTTGGCAACAGGAACTATATTCTTTGCAACAACCACAACTATACTCCCTCGGAACTTGGAATCCGTTGAATTTCATTTCATGAAACAAGGAGACTTTGATGATGACTACCTTTTCACACAAGTATTTTCAGCATAAATAATGACTAATAAGACTATTTCACGATTTCCTCCAAACAAGGCTCCAAAATTTGTTGTAATTACTCATTCTAACTTAATGATCTTGAAAATAGCTTGTATGTCAGCAGTAGGAACTATGTTCATTGCAACAAGCACAGCTATACTCCCTTGGAAGTTAGAACCCCTTGAATTTCATTAAACAAGGAGTCTTTGATGATGACTAGCATTTCATGCAAGTATTTTCCGCAGAAATTGTGACTAATATGACTGTTTCATGATTTCTTCTTCACAAGGCTCTAAAATTTATTGTTATTACTCATTCTAAGTTAATGATCTTGAAAATATCTTGTATGCTGGCAGCAGGAACTATATTCATTGCAACAAGCATAGCTATACTCCCTTGGGACTCGGAATCCCTTGAATTTCATTATACAAGGAGTCTTTAATGATCACTAGCATTTGATCGAAGTATTTCCAGCTTAACTAATGACTAATAAGACTATTTCATGATTTCCTCCTCACAAGGCTTAAAATTTTGTTCTAATTACTAATTCTAACTTAATGATCTTCAATATAGCTTGTATGCCCACAACAGGAAATATAATCATTGCAACAAGTACAACTATATTCCCTTGGAACTTGGAATCCCTTGAATTTCATTAAATAAGGAGTATTTGATGATGACTATCATTTCATACAAGTATTTTTAGCTTAAATAATGAGGAATAAGACTCTTTCATGATTTCCTCCTCACAAGGCTCCAAATTTTGTTGTAATTACTAATTCTAACTTAATGATCTTCAAAATAGCTTGTATGCCCTCAATAGGAACTATATTCATGGCAACAACCTCACCTATACTACCTTGGCACTTGGTATCCCTTGTATTTCATTAAGCATGGAGTCTTTGATGATCACTAGCTTTCAATACAAGCATGTTCTGCTGCAATAATGACTAATTAGACTGCTTCATGATTTCCTCCTCACAAGGCTCTAAATTTTGTTATTATTAGTCATTCAAACTTAATCATGTTGAAAATAGCTTGTTTCCCACAACTGGAACTATATTCATTCTAACAAGCACAATGATTCTCCCTTGAAACTTGGAATCCCTTGAATTTATTTAAACAAGGAGACTTTGATGATGACTAACATTTCATGCAAGTATTATCTGGAGAAAAAATGACTAATAACACTGTTTCATGATTTCTTTCTCACAAGACTCCAAATTTCGTTGTAATTAGTCATTCTAACTTAATGATGTCGAAAATAACTTCTATGCCCACCAGAGGAACTATATTCATTTGCAACAAGCATAACTATACTCCCTTGGAACTTGGAATCCCTTGAATGTCATTAAACAAGGGGCCTTTGATGGTTACTAGCATTTACTACACGTATTTTCTGCTTAAATAATGATAAATAAGACTGTTTCATGATTTGCTCCTCATAAGGCTCCAAATTTTGTAGTAATTATTCATTCTAACTTAATGATCTTGAAAATAGCTTGTATGGCCACAATAGGGACTCTATTCATTGCAACGACAATAATATACTCCCTTGGAACATGGAATCCCTTGAATTTCATCAAACAAGGAGTCTTTGATGATCACTAGCTTTCAATACAAGCATTTTATGCTGCAATAATGACTAATAAGACTGTTTCATGATTTCCCCCTCACAACGCTCAAAATTTTGTTATTATTAGTCATTCAAACTTAATGATGTTCAAAATAGCTTGTTTGCCCACAACAAGAACTATATTCATTGCAACAAGCACAACTATACACCCTTGGAACTTGGAATCCCTCGAATTTCATTAAACAAGGAGTCTTTGATGATGACTGGCATTTCATACAAGTATTTTTTGATTAGATAATGACTAATATGATTGTTTCCTGATTTCCTCCTCACAAGACTCCAAATTTTATTGTAATTAGTCATTCTAACTTAATGATGTTGAAATAGCATGTATGCCGACAACATGAACTATATTTATTGCAACAAGCACAACTATACTCCCTTGGAACTTATAATCCCTTTAATTTCATTAAAGAAGGAATCTTTGATGATGACTAGCATTTCATACAAGTATTTTCTGATTAAATAATGACTAATATGATTGTTTCCTGATTTCCTCCTCACAAGACTCCAAATTTTGCTGTAATTACTCATTCTAACTTAATGATCTTGAAAATAGCTTTTATGCCCACAACAGGAACTATATTCATTACAACAAGCACAACAATACTCCCTTGGAACATGGAATCCCTTGAATGTCATTAAACAAGGTGTCTTTGATGATGACTAGCATTTCATACAAGTATTTTCTGCTTACGTAATGACTAATAAGACTGTTTCATGATTTCCTACTCATAAGGCTCAAAAGTTTGTTGTGATTACTCATTCTAACTTAATGATCCTGCAAATAGCTTGTATGCCCACAGTAGGAACTATATTCACTATAACAAGTGCAACTATACTCCCTTGGAACTTGGAATCCCATGCATTTCATGAAACAAGGAGTCTTTGATGATCACTAGCATTTCATACAAGTATTTTCTGCTTAAATAATGACTAGTATGGCTGTTTCATGATTTCCTCCTCATAAGGCTCCAAATTTTGTTGTAATTAAACATTCTAACTTAGTGATCTCAAAAATAGCTTATATGCCCATGACAGGAACTATATTCATGGCAACAAGCACACATATTCTCCCTCGAAACTTCGAATTCGTTGAATTTCATAAACCAAGCTCTCTTTGATGATGACTAGCATTTTATACAAGCATTTTCTGCTTAATTAATAACTAATGAGATAGGTTGATTATTTGTTCCTCACAAGGCTCCAAATTTTGGTCTAATTAGTCATTCTAACTTAATGATGTTGAAAATAGCTTGTATGCCCACAATAGAGATTATATTCATTGCAACAAGAACAACTATACTCCCTTGCAAGAAGGAATCCCTTGAATTTCATTAAACAAGGAGTCTATGATGATGACTAATAGGACTGTTTCATGATTCCCTCCTCACAAGGCTCCACATTCTGATGTAATTACTCATTTTAACTTAATGATGCTGACAATAACTTGTATGCCCATAACAGGAACTATATTTGTTGCAACAGGAGCAACTATACTCCCTTGGAACTTGGAATCCCTTGAATTTCATTAAACAAGGAGTCTTTGATGATGACTAGCATTTCACACAAGTATTTTCAACATAAATAATGACAAATAAGACTGTTTCACAATTTCCTCCTCATAAGGCTCCAAATTTTGTTTTAATTACTCATTCTAACTTAATGATCTTTAAAATAACGTATATACCCATGACAGGAACTATATTCATCACAACAAGCTCACATATTTGCCCTCAGAACTAGGAATTCATTGAATTCCATAAAACAAGGTGTCTTTCATGATGACTAGCTTTTTATACAAGTATTTTCTGCTTAATTAATGACTAATAAGACAGTTTGATTATTTCTTCCCCACAAGGCTCCAAATTTTGTTTTGATTAGTCATTCTAACTAAATGATGTTGAAAATAGCTTGTATGCCCACAACAAGAACTATATTCATTGCATCAAACATAACTATACTCCCTCCAAACTTGGAATCACTTGAATTTCATTACACAAGGAGTTTTCGATGATAACTAGTATTTCATACAAGTATTTTTTGCTTAAATAATGACTAATAAGACTATTTCATGATTTCCTCCTCACAAGGCTCCAAATTTTGTTGTAATTACTCATTCTAACTTAATGATCTTGAAAATAGCTTGTATGCCCACCTAGGTACTATATTTAGGGCAACAAGCTCACCTATACTACCCCGGTAGTTGGTATCCCCTGTCTTTCATTGAACAAGGAGCCTTTGATGATGACTAGCATTTCATATAAGTATTTTCTGCCAAAATAATGACTCATAGGACTATTTCATGATTTCTCCCTCACATGACTCTAAATTTTGTTATAATTAGCCATTCTAACTTAATGATGATGAAAATAGCTTGTATGCCGACAATAGGAACAATATTCTCGGCAATAAACTCACCTATACTCCTTTGGAACTAGAATTCGATGATTTTCATAAAACAAGGTGTCTTCGATGATGGCTAGCATTTTATACAAATATTCTGCTTAATTAAAGACTAATAAGACAGTTTCATTATTTCTTTCTCACAAGACTCCAAATTTTTTTGTAATTAGCCATTCCAACTTACTGATGTTGAAAGTAGCTTGGATGCTCACAACAGGAACTATATTCATTGCAATAAGCACAACTATACCCCTTGGAACCTAGAATCCCTTGAATTTCATCAAGCAAGGAGACTTTGTTGATGACTAGGATTTCATACAAGTATTTTCTGCTTAAATAATGATTAATATGACTGTTTTGATGATTTCCTCCTCACAAGGCATCAAATTTTGTTGTAATTACTCATTCTAACTTAATAATCTTGAAAATAGCTTATATGCCCACGATAGGAACTATATTCAAGGCAACAAGCACACGTATTCTCCCTTGAAACTAGGAGTTCGTTGAATTTCATAAACCAAGGTCTCTTTGATGATGACTAGCATTTTATACAAGTATTTTCCGCATAATTAATGACTAATAAGACAGGTTGATTATTTCTTCCTCACAAGGCTCCAAATTTTGTTGTAATTAGTCATTCTAACTTAATGATATTGAAAATAGCTTGTATGCCCACAACTATACTCCCTTGCAGGAAGGAATCCCTTAAATTTCATTAAACAAGGAGTCTTTAATGTTGACTAGCATTTCATACAAGTATTTTCTGCTTAATTAATGACTAACAGGACTGTTTCATGATTCCCTCCTCACAAGGCTCCAAATTTTGTTGTAATTACTCATTCTAACTTAATGATGTTGACAATAACTTGTATGCCCATAACAGGAACTATATTGTTGCAACAGGCACAACTATACTCCCTTGGAACTTGGAATCCCTTCAATTTCATTAAACAAGGAGTCTTTTATGATGCCTAGGATTTCATACAAGTATTTTCTACTTATATAATGACTAATAAGACTGTTTTATGATTTCCTCCTCATAAGTGTCCACATTTTATAGTAATTACTCATTCTAACTTAATAATCTTGAAAATAACTTATATGCCCACAACAGGAACTACATTCATTGCAATAAGCACAACTATACTCCCTTGGAACATGGAATCCCTTGAATTTCATGAAACAAGGAGAATTTGATGATCACTACCATTTCATACAAGTATTTTCTGCTTAAATAATAACTAATAAGACAGTTTCAAGATTTCCACCTCACAAGGCTCCAAATTTTGTTATTATTAGTCATTTAGACTTAATGATGTTGAAAATAGCTTGTATGCCCACAACAAGAACTATATTCATTGCTATAAGCACAACTATACTCCTTGGGAACTTGGAATCCCTTAAATTTCATGAAACAAGGAGTCTTTGATTATCACTAGCATCTCATACAAGTATTTTCTGCATAAATAATGACTAGAAAGTTTGTTTCATGATTTCCTCCTTATAAGGCTCCAAATTATGCTGTAATTACTCATTCTAATTTTATGATCCTCAAAATAGCTTATATGCTCACAACAACAACTATATTCATCGCAACAAGCTCATGTATGCGCCCTCAGAACTAGGAATTCGTTGAATTTCATAAAACAAGGTGTCTTTCATGATGACTAGCATTTTATACAAGTTTTTTCCGCTTAATTAATGACTAATAAGACAATTTGATTATTTTTTCCCCACAAGGCTCCAAATTTTGTTGTAATTAGTCATTGTAACTAAATGATGTTGAAAATAGCTTGTATGCCCACAACAGGAACTATATTCATTGCATCAAGCATAACTATACTCCCTCTAAAATTGGAATCACTTGAATTTCATTAAACAAGGAGTCTTTGACGATAACTAGCATTTCATACAAGTATTTTTTGCTTAAATAATAACTAATAAGATTGTTTCATGATTTCCTCCACATAAGTCTCCAAATTTTATAGTAATTACTCATTCTAACATAATGATCTTGAAAATAACTTGTATGCCCACAATAGGAACTATATTCATTGCAACAAGTACAACTATACTCCCTTGGAACTTGGAATCCCTTGAATTTCATGAAACAAGGAGACTTCGATGATAACTAGCATATCATACAAGTATTTTTTGCTTTAATAATGACTAATAAGGCTCCAATTTTTGTTATTATTGGTCATTCAAACTTAATGATGTTGAAAATAGCTTGTATGCCCATAACAAGAACTATATTCATTGCATCAAGCATAACTATACTCCCTCTAAACTTGGAATCACTGTAATTTCATTAAACAATGAGTCTTCAACGATAACTAGCATTTTCATACAAGTACTTTCTACTTAAATAAAGACTAATAAGATTGTTTCACGATTTCCTCCTCACAAGGCTCTAAATTTTGTTGTAATTACTCATTCTAACTCGATGATCTTCATTATAGCTTGTTTGCCCACAATAGGAACTATATTCATTGCAACAAGCAGAACTATACTCCGTTGGAACTTGGAATCCCTTAAATTTCATTGAACAAGGAGTCTTTGATGATGACTAGCATTCATACTAGTATTTTCTACTTAAATAATGAGTAATAAGACTCTTTCATGATTTCCTCCTCACAAGGCTCCGAATTTTGTTGTAATTACTGATTCTAACTTAATGATCTTGAAAATAGCTTGTATACCCACTTCAAGAACTATATTCATGGCAACAAGCTCACCTATACTACCTTGGCACTTGCTATCCCTTGTATTTCATTAAACAAGGAGTCTTTGATGATGACTAGCATTTGATACATTTATTTTCTGCAGAAATAATGACTAATAAGATTGTTTCATGATTTCTTCCTCACAAGGCTCCAAAATTTGTTGTAATTACTCATTCTAACTTAATGATCTTGAAAATAGCTTGTATGCCCACAACAGAAACTATATTCATTGCAACAAGCACAACTATACTCTCTTGGAACTTGGAATCCCTTGAATTTCATGAAACAAGGAGTCTTTGATGATCACTAGCATTTGATCAAAGTATTTTCAGCCTAAATAATGGCTAATAAGGTTGTTTCATGATTTCCACCTCACAAGACTTCAAATTTTGTTTTAATTACTCATTCTAACTTAATGATCTTTAATATAGCTTTTATGCCCATAAGAGGAACTATATTCATTGCAACAAGTACAACTATACTCCCTTGTGATGAGAACCATAGAGATGAAGGGTGGATGGCTTCAAAGGATGCAAGAGGTCCATTGCACAATCCAAAAAGCCCAATAATACAAGCTAGAGCTTCAATCAATGCAAGAGGTCCATTATACATTCCTGAAGGCCTAATAACACGGGCTAGAAACAAAATGATGAAAGAAGAACTAACTGGGCTGATTAAGGACATTCAAGCCAACCAAGCGTCAAATGGTGCAAATTCAAGCTTGAAAGGGAGTCTAGACCGTATTAATATCATTGGAGTACTTAAAGTGTTAGGACTAAGTAATAGTAGTCCCTCCAAATTAGGAGTTTATTTTTTATGTAAGAATATGTACCTAGATAGGAATTCCTCCTAGATAAGGAATTGTCCTAAGTAGGATTTTGTACCTCTTTAGAATTGCCATCTTAGCCTATAAATAGGCACCCCTTGTAAGATTAGACAATAAAATAAATTAGACAAGTTTGAGTGAAATAGAAAGCAAGGGTTTTTTCTCCCTCAGTTCTTCTGAGAACTAAAGAACTTATCAAGAGGTTCTTCTTGTGGCATTCAAATTGACTTATCACTCTGAATTCCTTCCTTTTCTAGGGTATGACATCCATATCCTTCTTGAATACCCTATGTTCATGTTCCTTAGAATGTTGGATCTAGGGTTTGTGTTATTAAAATCTGATTTAGCTTTCTTGATTGTTCTTTGATTCCTTGTGTGAGTTAGGTCCCTAAGCCACGTCTTTTTGGAGTTTTCTGCATCACCTTGGAATTTGGAATCCCTTGAATTTCATGAAACAAAGAGTCTTTGATGATGACTAGCATCTCACACAAGTATTTTCAGCATAAATAATGACCAATAAGAATGTTTCACGATTTCCTCCTCACAAGGCTTAAACGTTTGTAGTAATTACTCATTCTAACTTAATGATCTTGAAAATAGCTTGTATGCCCACAACAGGAACTATATTTATTGCAACAAGCACAACTAACACAAGAACTATATTCATTGTAACAAGTACAACTATACTCCCTTGGAACATGGAATCCCTTGAATTTCATGAAACAAGGAGAATTTGATGATCACTACCATTTCATACAAGTATTGATATGAACTCCGATTATTTGTAAACGGAACCCAACACCAATGTTGGTATAGGATCGTTCTAATAAAGGTTAAGGGATTTTGGAGTTCTGACCCAATGATTATAAACAACCAAGAACCAGAACTATAAGATTCAGACGCCACTCCCAACAACAAAACGTTGAAGAAGATAAGTCTATTGAACCAACACACTCAAGTATGAAAGTTCAGAATTAGTTCTCAAAGAACCAGAGAAAGTAGCTCATACATTCGTCATATCTCGTCCTCCCTTGCAGCCACCCTTTTTATATGCTAACCGCCCTAAAACCCTAGCTAATAAGATGGGTTTATTAAGGAAATTCGTCCAATCTGCCAGCCAGCCCTTTTTATATGCTAATAAGATGGGCTTATTAAGGAAATTCGTCCAATCTGCCAGCCACCTCTTCTTATATGTTAATAAGATGGGCTTATTAAGGAATTTCGTCCCACCCACTAAATAATAATAAAAACCCATGAAAATAACTCATTTAAATGCCCAAACATGGGCTCCCAAATCCAACTTCCTTCCCAAGGTCATGGTTCTCGAATTCCTCCACAGATGACACATTTGCAAGCCTTGGCGAAGCCTCCATCATCCTTAACTCGTACCTGGCAATTTCCTGATAGTAAATGTCGCACAACAAGTTGTTGAGAGCTTCCTTTATTTTCTTGGACCTTGCCCTTGTCATTAGTTCTCCAAGGTTTTGCAAAGCATCAACTCCCTTGCTGTTTTCAGCTGGTACAATATGGCTTCCATCAAGTATCTTCTGCTTAAATAATAACTAATCAGACAGTTTCAAGATTTCCACCTCACATGGCTCCAAATTTTGTTATTATTAGTCATTCAAACATAATGATGTTGAAAATAGCTTATCTGCCCACAACAGGAACTATATTTAATGCAACAAGCTCACCTATACTACCTTGGCACTTGGTATCCCTTGCATTTCATTGAACAAGGAGCCTTTGATGATGACTAGCATTTTATATAAGTATTTTCTGCAGAAATAATGACTAATAGGACTATTTCATGATTTCTCCCACACACGACTCCAAATTTTGTTGTAATTAGCCATTCTAACTTAATGATCATGAAAATAGCTTGTATGCTGACAAGAGGAACAATATTCTCGGCAATAAGCTCACCTATACTCCTTTGGAACTAGGACTTCATTGATTTTTCATAAAACAAGGTGTCTTTGATGATGATTAGCATTTTATACAAGTATTTTCCGCTTAATTAAAGACTAATAAGATAGTTTCATTATTTCTTCCTCACAAGGCTCCAAATTTTCTTGTAATTAGCCATTCAAATTTAATGATGTTGAAAATAGCTTGGATGCCCACAACAAGAACTATATTCATTGCAATGAGCACAACTATACTCCTTTGGAATTTGGAATCCCTTGAATTTCATTAAACAAGGAGTCTTTTATGATGACTAGGATTTCATACAAGTATTTTCTACTTATATAATGACTAATAAGACTGTTTCATGATTTCGTCCTCATAAGTCTCCAAATTTTATAGTAATTACTCATTCTAACTTAATGATCTTGAAAATAACTTATATGCCCACAACAGGAACTACATTCATTGTAACAAGCACAACTATACTCCCTTGGAACTTGGAATCCTTTGAATTTCATGAAACAAGGAGTCTTTGATGTTCACTAACATTTCATACAAGTATTTTTGCTTAAATAATGACTAATAAGACTGTTTCATGAGTTCTTCTGCAGAAGGCTCCAAAATTTTTTGTAATTACTCATTCTAACCTAATGATCTTGAAAATAGCTTGTATGCCTACAACAAGAATATATTCATTGCAATGAGCACAACTATACTCCCTTAGAACTTGGAATCCCTTGAATTTCATTAAACAAGGAGTCTTTGATGATCACTACCATTTAATCAAAGTATTTTCAGCTTAAATAAGGACTATTAACACTATTTCATGATTTCCTCCTCACAAGGCTTAAAATTTCGTTCTAATTACTAATTCTAACTTAATGATCCTCAATATAGCTTGTATGCCCACAATAGGAACTATAATGATTGCAACAAGTACAACTATGCTCCCTTGGAACTTGGAATCCCATAAATTTCATGAAACAAGGAGTCTTTAATGTTCACTAACATTTCATACACGTATTTTTTGCTTAAATAATGACTAATAAGGCTGTTTCATGATTTCTTCCACACAAGGCTCCAAAATTTGTTGTAATTACTCATTCTAATTTAGTGATCCTGAAAATAGCTTCTATGCCCACAACAGGAATGTATTCTTTGCAAGAAGCACAAATATACTACCTTGTGATGAGAATCGTGGAGATGATGGATGGAAGGCTTCAATAGATCCAAAAGGTCCATTGCCCATTTCGGAAGGCCCAATAACACGAGCTAGAGCTTCAATGGTTGCAAGAGGTCCATTACACATTCCAGAAGGCCCAATAACATGAGTTAGGGCCAGAAAGATGAAAGAAGCACTAAATGGGCTTATTAAGGACGCTCAGGCCAACCCAGCTTCAAATGGTGCGAATTTAAACATAGAAGAGAGTCTAGGCCTTATTAATATCATTAGAGTAATTAAAGTGTTAGGACTAGTAATAATAGTCACTCCAAATTAGGAGTTTATTTTTCATATAAGAATTTGTACCCAAATAGGAATTCCTCCTAAATAAGGAATTGTCCTAACTAGAAATTTATACCTCTTTAGGATTGCTATCTAAGCCTATAAATAGGCACCCCTTGTAAGCTTTGGAAATCAGACAATCAAGAAATCAGACAACTTTCAGTGAAATGGAAAGCAAGGGTTTCTCCATCGATTCTTTTGAGAACTAAAGAACTTATCAAGAGGTCTTCTTCTTGTGGCGTTCAAATCGACTTATCACTCCCAATTCCTTCCTCTTCTGGAGTGTGGCGTCCATATCCATCTTGAATACCCTAGGTATTCAAACCCTAGACCCAATATTCGAAGGAACACGAACCTAGGGTATTCAAGATAGATATGGACGCCACACTCCAGAAAAGGAAGGAATTGGGAGTGATAAGTCGATTTGAATGTCATAAGAAGAAAACCTCTTGATAAGTTCTTTAGTTCTCAAAAGAATCAAAGGAGAAACCCTTGCTTTCTATTTCACTGAAAGTTGTCTGATTTCTTGATTGTCTGATTTCCAAAGCTTACAAGGGATGCCTATTTATAGGCTTAGATAGTAATCCTAAAGAGGCATAAATTCCTAGTTAGGTCAATTCCTTATTTGGGAGGAATTCCTATTTGGGTACAAATTCTTATATGAAAAATAAACTCCTAATTTGGAGTGACTATTATTACTAGTCCTAACACTTTAATTACTCTAATGATATTAATAAGGCCTGAACTCTCTTTCTAATTTAAATTCGCACAATTTGAAGTTGAGTTGGCCTGAGCATCCTGAATCAGCCCATTTAGTGCTTCTTTAATCTTTCTGGCCCTAGCTCGTGTTATTGGGCCTTCTGGAATGTGCAATGGACCTCTTGCTTCAATTGAAGATATAGCTCGTGTTATTGGGCCTTCTTGAATGGGCAATGGACCTTTTGGATCTATTAAAGCCTTCTATCCATCATCTCCACGATTCTCATCATTCCCCCTTTCCTCAAAAGGATTCGTCCTCGAATCATTGCCTTGTTTATACTTGATGATGTAGGGAAAGGTCTGAATGAATTTGATCCACTTGGCATGTCTTTTGTTCAACTTCTTTGTACAAGTAGGACAGGAACTGCATAAGGACTCATGCTTTCCCTTACATGCCCTTTTGAAATATGTTCCTCAACCTGCATTTGAAACTGCCTTGTCTCCTTTGGATTACTCTTATATGTTCGCCGATTTTGGATGGATGCACCAAGGATGAAATCAATTTAATGCTTAATTCCTCTCTTGGGTGGCAATCCACTTGGGTCATTGTCATGGAATACACCTTCAAATTCCTGTAATAGAACAACAACAACACTAGGCAAAGATGACTCAAACTTGTTAGTGTTAAAATAAGCCTCTTTATACAAAAGTATGATCATAGGTTGTTTGACAAATAGTGCTCTTTGTACATCACTTTCTTTTGCATAGGAACTTTCTGTTTTCTTCTCCTTCTCTTGTGTTCTCACGTTTTCTCCTTTCTTTTCTCTTTTTCCCATCTCTCTTTTCTGTTCACTCTCAGTTTTAATCCTTAATTGATCCTCATAAGCTTGTTGAGGTGATAATGGTACAAGAGTGACGGGTTTATCATTCATTACAAAGGAATATCGATTCTTGAATCCATCATACATAACTGGCCTGTCAAACTGCTATGGCCTTCCTAATAGAATATGGCCTGCTTGCATAGGTACAACATCACATAAAACTTCATCACGGTACCTTCCAATAGAAAATGACACGAGCACTTGCTTATCTACCTTAACTTCACCATTCTCATTCAACTATTGAAGCTTATATGGCCTAGGATGCTTCATAGTAGGCAAGTTCAGCTTCTCAACCATAGTTATGCTAGCAACATTAGTACAACTCCCACCATCAATAATCATACTACATACCTCATCTTTGACGAAACACCTTGTCTGAAAGATGTTATCTCGTTGCACTTCATTTTCTTCCTTCACTTGCACATTCAATGCTCACCTTGCAATGAGAGCTACTTGATTATTCGGATACTTCTCTCCATCACTTTCACCCAATGATGATGGCATAGAATCATCATCTTCGTGGTCATAGGCACATCTCAATTGCCTTCTTGCTTTAGAAGCCTCATATTCTTCGTGCCTCCTTTGCAACTCTGCTATTGTATTAGCTTGCTCCTCCATCCTCTCACTCATATCATCAAATCTGGTATTCATGTGCTGAAATTGTTGTTGCATAGATTTGATCATGAATGACATGTCCACAGCTCCCTCCTGAGCAGCACCGTTGTCTCTCAAAATCATATTATTTCTTGTGATTTAAAGCCAACTGATTTAGAGCTGGGCTCTGATACCAACTGATGCAGAAAACCCCAAAAAGTCGTGACTTAGGGACCCAATGCACACAATGAATCAAAGAACAACCAGGAAAGCTAAATCAGAGTTTAATAACACAAACCCTAGACCCAATATTCGAAGGAACACGAACCTAGGGTATTTAAAATGGATATGGACGCCACACTCCAGAAGAGGAAGGAATTGGGAGTGATAAGTCGATTTGAATGCCACAAGAAGAATTACCCAGCAAAAACTCTTGCTGTTTATTTCACTCAAAGTTGTCTTATTTCTTGATTGTCTGATTTTGAGAGCTTACAAGGGGTGCCTATTTATAGGCTTAGATAGCAATCCTAAAGAGGCAAAATTCCTATTTAGGAGAAATCCCTATTTTGAAGGAATTTTGGACTAATTCCAGCACATACAATGAACTCCTATTTAGGAGTGATGCTATTACTTAGTTTGACCTATTAAGTATTCCAAATATATTTGCTGGGTCTGGACTCTCTTTAAAACTTGAATTCGCACTACTTGAAACTTGTTCGGCCTGAAGGTCCTGAATCAGCCCATTCAGTGCTTCTTTAATCTTTTTGGGCCTAGCTTATGTTATTGGGCCTTCTGGAATGTGCAATGGACCTTTTGCATCCATTGAATCTTTAGCTCATGTTATTGGGCCTTCTGGAATGTGCAATGGACCTCTTGTATCAATTGAAGCTTTAGCTTGTGTTATTGGGATTTCTTGAATGGGCAATGGACCTTTTGGATCTATTGAAGCCTTCCATCCATCATCTCCACGATTCTCATCATTAGTAGTCATTCAAACTTAATGATGTTGAAAATAGCTTGTTTGCCCCCACCTTAGGAATTATATTCATTATAACTAGCACAACTATACTCCCTTGGAACTTGGAATCCCTTGAATTTCATTAAATAAGGAGTCTTTGATGATGACTAGCATTTCATGCAAGTATTTTCTGTAGAAATTGTGACTAATAAGACTGTTTCATGATTTCTTCTTCACAAGGCTCCAAATTTGTTGTTATTACTCATTCTGATTTAATGATCTTGAAAATATCTTGTATGCTGGCAACAGGAACTATATTCTTTGCAACAACCACAACTATACTCCCTCGGAACTTGGAATCCATTGAATTTCATGAAACAAGGAGACTTTGATGATGACTAGCTTTTCACACAAGTATTTTCAGCATAAATAATGACTAATAAGACTGTTTCACGATTTCCACCTCACAAGGCTCCGCAATTTGTTGTAATTACTCATTCTAACATAATGATCTTGAAAATAGCTTGTATGCCGGCAACAGGAACTATATTCATTGCAACAAGCACAGCTATACTCCCTTGGAACTTAGAATCCCTTGAATTTCATTAAACAAAGAGTCTTTGATGATGACTAGCATTTCATGCAAGTATTTTCTGCAGAAATTGTGACTAATATGACTGTTTCCTAATTTCTTCCTCATATGGCTCCAAAATTTGTTGTTATTACTCATTCTAACTTAATCATCTTGAAAATATCTTGTATGTCAGCAACAGGAACTATATTCTTTGCAACAACCACAACTATACTCCCTCGGTACTTGGAATCTGTTAAATTTCATGAAATAAGGAGACTTTGATGATGACTAGCTTTTCACACAAGTATTTTCAGCATAAATAATGACTAATAAGACTGTTTCACGATTTCCTCCTCACAAGGCTCCAAAATTTGTTGTAATTAGTCATTCTCACTTAATGATCTTGAAAATAGCTTGTATGCCAGCAACAGGAACTATATTCATTGCAACAAGCATAGCTATACTCCCTTGAAACTTGGAAACCTTTGAATTTCATTAAACAAGGAGTCTTTAATGATCACTAGCATTTGATCAAAGAATTTCCAGCTTAAATAATGACTAATAAGACTATTTCATGATTTCCTCCGCACAATGCTTAAAATTTTGTTCTAATTACTAATTCTAACTTAATGATCTTCAATATAGCTTGTATGCCCACAATAGGAACTATAATCATTGCCATAAGTACAACTATACTCCCTTGGAACTTGCAATCCCTTGAATTTCATTAAATAAGGAATATTTGATGATGACTATCATTTCATACAAGTATTTTCAACTTAAATAATGAGGAATAAGACTTTTTCATGATATCCTCCTCACAAGGCTCCAAATTTTGTTGTAATTACTCTTCCTAACTTAATGATCCTAAAAATAGCTTGTGTGCCCACAATAGGAACTATATTCATTGCAACAAGCACAACTATACTCCCTTGGAACTTGGAATCCCACGAATTTCATGAAATAAGGAGTCTTTGATGATCACTAGCATTTCATACAAGCATTTTCTGCTGCAATAATGACTAATAACACTGTTTCATGATTTCCTCTTGACAAGGCTCCAAATTTTGTTATCATTAGTCATTGTCATTCAAACTTAATGATGTTGAAAAGAGCTTGTTTGCCCACAACAAGAATTATATTCATTACAACAAGCTCAACTATACTCCCTTGGAACTTGGAATCCACTGAATTTCTTTAAATAAGGAGTGTTTGATGATAACTAGCATTTCGTGTAAGTATTATATGTAGAAATAATGACTAAAAAGACTGTTTGATGATTTTTTCCTCAAAAGGCTCCAAATTTTGTTGTAATTAGTCATTCTAACTTAATGATGTTGAAAATAAGTTGTATGCCCACAACAGGAACTATATTCATTGAAATAAGCGCAACTAGACTCTCTTGGAACTTGGAATCCCTTTAATTTCATTAAACAAGGAGTCTTTGATGATGAGTAGCATTTCATACAAGTATTTTCTTCTTAAATGATGATTAATAAGACTCTTTCATGATTTCCTACTCATAAGGCTCCAAATTTTGTTGTAATTACTCATTCTAACTTAATGATGTTGAAATAGCTTGTATGCCCATAATAGGAACTATATTCATTGCAGCATGCACAACTATACTCCCTTGGAACTTGGAATCCCTTGAATTTCATGAAACAAGGAGTGTTTGATAGTGACTAGCATTTCATACACGTATTTTTTTTTTGCTTAAATAATGACTAAGAAGACTGTTTCAAGTTTTCCTTCTCATAAGGCTCCAAATTTTCTTCTAATTACTCATTCTAACTTAATGATCTTTAAAATAGCATGTATGCCCACAACAGGAACTATATTCATTGCAAGAAGCTCACCAATACAATGTTGGCACTTGGTATCCCTTTTATTTCATTAAACAAGGAGTCCTAGATGATGATTGACATTTTAGACAAGTATTTTTTGCATTAATAATGACTATTAAGACTGTTTCAAGATGTCTTCCTCATAAGGCTCCAAAATTTGCTGGAATTACTCATTCTAACTTAATGAACTTAAAAATAGCTTGTATGCCCAAAACAAGAACTATATACATGGCAACAAGCTCACCTATACTCTCTTGGAACTAGGAATTCATTGAATTTCATAAAACAAGGTGTCTTTGATGATGACTAGCTTTTTATACAAGTATTTTCCAGTCAATTAATGACTAATAAAACAGTTTCTTAATTTCTTCCTCACAAGGCTTCAAATTTTGTTGTAATTAGCCCATCTAACTTAATGATGTTGAAAATAACATGTATGCCCACAACAGGAACTATATTCATTGTAACAAGCACAACTATACTCCCATGGAACTTGGAATCCCTTGAATTTCATTAAACAAGGTGTCTTTGATGATGACTAGCATTTTATATAAGTATGTTTGGCTTAAATAATGACTATTAACATTGTTTCAGGATTTCCTCCTCACATGGCTCCAAATTTTTTTGTAATTAGTCATTCTAACTTAATGATGTTGAAAATAGCTTGTACACCCATAATCGAAACTATATTCATTGCAACAAGTGCAACTATGCTCCCTTGGAACTTGGAATCCCTTGCATTTCATTGAATAAGGAGTCTTTGATGATGACTAACATTTCATACAAGTATTTTTTGCTTAAATAATGACTAGCAAGACTGTTTCATGTTTTCCTCCTCACAAGGCTCCAAATTTTTATCTAATTACTCATTCTAATGAAATGATCTTGAAAATAGCTTGTATGCCCACAAAAGTAACTATATTCATTGCAACATGCAAAACTATACTCCTTAGGAATTTGCAATCCCTGGAATTTTGTTAAACAATAAGTGTTTGATGATAACTAGCATTTCATACAAATATTTTCTACAGAAATAATGACTAATAAGACTATTTCATGATTTCCTCCTCACAAGGCTCCAAATTTTGTTCGAATTACTCATTCTAACTTAATGATCTTCAAAAGAGCTTGTATGCCCACAAAAAGAACTATATTCATTGCAACAGGCACAACTATACTCCCTTGGAACTTAAATCCCTTAAATTTCATTAAACATGGAGTCTTTGATGATGACCAGCATTTCATACAAGTATTTTCTGCTTAAATAATGACGAATATGACTGTTTCATGATTTCCTCCTCACAAGGCTCCAAATTTTGTTGTCATTAGTCATTCTAACTTAATGATGTTGAAAATAACTTGTATGCCCACAACAGGAACTATATTCATTGCAAGAAGCACAACTATACTCCCTTGGAACTTGGAATCCTTGGAATTTCACTAAATCATGAGTGTTTGATGATGACTAGCATTTCATACAAGTATTTTTTGCTTAAATAATGATAAACAATACTGTTTCATGAATTTCTCCTCACAAGGCTCCAAATTTTGTTCTAATTATTCATTCTAACTTGAAAATAGCTTGTTCGCCTATAATAGGAATTGTATTCATTGCAACAAGCACAACTATACTCACTTTGAACTTGGAATCCCTTGAATTTCATTAAACATGAAGTCTTTGATGAAGACTAGCATTTCATACGGGTATTTTCTGCTCAAATAATGACTAATAAGACTATTTCATGATTTCCTCCTCACACGGCTCCAAATTTTGTTATAATTAGTCATTGTAACTTAATGGTGTTGAAAATTGCTTGTATACCCACACCAGAAATTATATTCATTGCAACAAGCACAGCTATACTCCCTTGGAACTTGGAATCCCTTGAATTTCATTAAACCATGAGTGTTTGATGATGACTAGCATTTCATACAAGTATTTTCTGCTTAAATAATGACTAATAGGGCTGTTTCATGATTTTCACCTCACAAGGCTCCAAATTTCATCCTAATTACTTATTCTAACTTAATGATCTTGAAAATAGCTTGTTTGCCCTTAACAGGAACTGTATTCATTGCAACAAGTACAACTATACTCCCTTAACAGATTCACAATTGATGATCTTGAGAATAGCATCTACTCCAGCAAAATGCACTTTATTCATGGCAACAATCACATTTATACCCCTTTTGATGAGAACCGTGGAGATGATGGGTGGAAAGTTTCAAAGGATGCAAAAAGTCCATCACACATTCAAGAAGGCCCAATGACACAAGCTAGAGCTTCAATTGATACAAGAGGTCCATTGCACATTCCAGAAGGCCCAATAAGACGAGCTAGAGATTCAATGGATGCAAGAGGTTCATTGCACATTCCAGAAGGCCCAATAATACGAGCTAGGGCCAAAAAGATAAAAGAAGCACTAAACGGGCTGATTCTGGACATTCAGGCCAACCAGGCTTCAAATGGTGCGAATTCAAGTTTTAAAGAGAGCCCAGGCCTAGTTAATATAATTGGACTACTTAATGGGTAAAACTAAGTGATAGCATTCACTCCTAAATAAGAGTTCATTGTATGTGTTGGAATTAGTCCGAAATTCCTCCAAAATAGGGATTTCTCCTAAATACAAATTTTGCCTCTTTAGGTTTGCTATCTAAGCCTATAAATAGGCACCCCTTGTAAGCTTAAGAAATCAGACAACTTTGAGTGAAATAAACAGCAAGGGTTTTTCTCCCTCGGTTCTTTTAAGAACTGAAGAACTTATCAAGAGATAATTCTTCTTGTGGCGTTCAAATCGACTTATCACTCCCAATTCCTTCCCTTTCTGGAGTGTGGCGTCCATATCCATCTTGAATACCCTAGGTTCGTGTTCCTTCGAATATTGGGTCTAGGGTTTGTGTTATTCAACTCTGATTTAGCTTTCCTGATTGTTCTTTGATTCATTGTGTGTGTTGGGTCCCTAAGCCACGTCTTTTTGGGGTTTTCCACATCAGTTGGTATCAGAGCTTGGCTCTAAATCAGGTTGAATCCACTCACTCTTCAATTTTCTACCTTGTGATTTATTTATTTCGATTCAATTCGTCTATTATGTGCATGACAATTCAAATGCACCAATCTGTTTGGTTGCAATCCTTCTCAACGTGCTAATTTCAATTCCAATTGCTGTATCTAAGTGTTCTACTATTGTTTTGTGTTGAGCAAAAGAAAAAGGAAAGAAAAAAAAAAAAAAGAAGGATCAACGAAAAAAAAAACAAAAAAAAAAAGAAAAAGAAAGAAAAAGAACAAGAAAAAGAAGAAAAGAAAGAAAACATCAAATTCATGTTATTGATAAAGTTAACAGTTTGGCCATATTAGTGACAATAATAACAAAGTTTTCTTGCTCAACTCCAATTCTATCATCCATTTTCCTATCTTGTTATCCAAGTTTGTCCTCTAAATTTAACTTCCCTTATCCTGATTCTTTTTGTGAGTTTAGTTCATTAAAATCGTTTGCCTTGATATCCTTTTTCGTTTTCTTTGATTCCTTGTTCTTTGATTTGTTCAATTCTACACCATTTATCTTATTCTGTTCAAAATCAATACTCTTGATTTACCTTCTTTAGTTCTTTATAGAGCTGAAAGGAGAAATCCGAGTGGTAAAAGGCAAGAGTGAAAGTTCATATAAAGGAAAAGCCATAAAGAGTGTAAACACGAGAGAGTGTGACACCTTTTTTTGAGTGAAACACGTGAGGGAGGGCTCTGTGAGGTATCTTATTATTTTGTGTAGAAGTAATACTATGACATCCAAAGACAAAGGTGCTGCTCCGGAGGGAGCTGGTGATGTGTCCTTCATGATCAAAGCTATGCAACAACAATTTGAGCGTATGAATACCAGATTTGACGATATGAGGGAGAGGATGGAGGAGCAATCTAATACTATAGCAGAGTTGCAAAGGAGACATGGGGAGTGTGAGGCTCCTAAAGTAAGAAGGCAGTTGAGACGTGCCTATGACCATGAAGATGATGTAGAAGATGATGAAATTGATGATCAAAACTACTGTGGTCCGAACTGCTAACAATAGAAGGGATCAAAGAGAATTTGGGAGGCAAGGCACCTATGACCATAATTTGGGCAGTATTAAAATGACACTTCCTCCATTCCAAGGTAAGAATGATCCTGATGCATACCTAGAATGGGAGAAGAAGGTTAAATTGGTTTTTTATTGCCACAACTATTCCGAGGAGAAAAAGGTAAAGCTTGCTGCAGTTGAATTCACTGATTATGCTATTATTTGGTGGGATCAACTTGCTGTGACTAGGAGAAGGAATCGTGAGCGGCCTATTGATACATGGGAGGAGATGAAGGCTATCATGAGGAGGAGGTTTGTCCCTAATCACTATTACAGGGAGCTGTACCAAAGGCTGCAAGGGCTCACTCAGGGCACCAAAAGTGTGGAGGATTACCGCAAGGAGATGGAGATTACCATGATTCGGGCGAATGTAGAAGAAGATAGAGAAGCAACCATGGCTCGATTTCTGCAAGGGCTAAATAGGGACATAGCAAACGTGGTTGAATTGCAACACTATGTGGAATTAGAAGACATGGTACACATGGCCATGAAAGTTGAAAGGCAACTCAAACGAAAGGGTTCCACACGGTTTGGGCAGAACTCAGGATCTACCTCATCTTGGAAGCCAAATTGGAATAAAAGGGACGAGATGACCAACTACAAGTCCAAAGCCGAGCTATCCAAGTACAAGAATGTGGGTTCTAGCAAGGAGGCAGGTAATTCTGACCCCCAACCAAGTAGAAATAGAGATGTTAAATGTTTTAAGTGTTTGGGCAGGGGTCACATTGCATATCAATGTCCAAATAAGTGTGCAATGATCTTGAGAAGTAATGGTGAAGTTGAAACTGAAAGTGAATCAGATGATGATTCTATGCCATCATCAGAGGGTGAAAGTGATGGAGAGGAGTATCCAGTTAATGGAGTAGCTCTTGTTACAAGGCGAGCATTGAATGTGCAAGTAAAGGAAGAAAATAAGGTGCAACGAGATAAGATTTTTCAGACGAGGTGTCTCATCAAAGATAAGGTATGTAGTATGATTATTGATGGTGGGAGTTGCACTAATGTTGCGAGCATGACTATGGTTGAGAAGTTGGATTTACCTACTATGAAGCATCCTAGGCCATATAAGCTGCAATGGTTGAATGAGAGTGGTGAAGTCAAGGTAAATAAGCAAGTGCTCATATCATTTTCTATCGGAAGGTACCGTGATGAAATTTTATGTGATGTTGTACCTATGCATGTGGGCCACGTTCTTTTAGGAAGACCATGGCAATTTGATAGGCGAGTTATGCATGATGGCTTCAAGAACCGATATTCCTTTGTAATGAATGAAAAACCTGTCACTCTTATACCATTATCGCCTCAACAAGCTTATGAGGATCAATTAAGGATTAAAAATGAGAGTGAACAGAAAAGAAAGATTGATAAAAGAGAAAAGAGAGGAGAAAACGTGGTGACACAAGAGGAAGAGAAGAAAAGAGAAAGTTTTTATGCAAAAGGGAGTGATGTCAAAAGAGCATTCTATGCCAAACAACCTATGATCGTACTTCTGTACAAGGAGGCTTATTTTAACACTAACAAGTTTGACCCATCTTTACCTAGTGTTGTTGTTGCTCTATTGCAGGAATTTGAAGATGTATTCCCTGACGATATTCCAAGTGGATTGCCACCTAATAGAGGAATTGAGCATCAAATTGATTTCATCCCAGGTGCATCCATCCCCAACAGGCCAACATATAAGAGTAATCCTGAGGAGACAAAGGAGCTTCAAAGGCAAGTTGAGGAGCTTATTTCCAAAGGATATGTGAGGGAAAGCATGAGTCCATGTGCTGTTCCTGTCCTACACGTACCCAAGAAAGATGGGACTTGGAGGATGTGTGTTGATTGTCGAGCAATCAACAAAATCACTGTACAATTGATGATCTTGAGAATAGCTTTTATTCCAGCAAAATGCACTTTATTCATGGCAGCAATCTCATCTATACCCCTTTGGAACTTGAAGCCCTTTGAATTGCATAAAACAAGGTGTCTTTGATGAGCAATTCTTACAAGTATTTTCACTTTAATAGCTGAACAATGAGACAATCAATTCATTTGCTCTTACCAAGGCTCCACATTTTGTTGTAATAACAGATTCACAATTGATAATCTTGAGAATAGCTTGTATTCCAGCGAAAAGCACTTTATTCAGGGCAACAATCACAAGTATATCCCTTTGGAACTTGGAACCCCTTGGATTGCATTAAACAAGGAGACGTTGATGATGATTAGAAATTCTTACAAGTATTTTGACTTTAATTCCTCAATAATGAGACAATCACCTCATTTGCTCTTGCCAAGGCTCCACATTTTGTTGTAATAAGAGATCCACAATTGATGATCTTGAGAATAGCTTTTCTTCCAGCAAAATGCACTTTATTCATGGCAACAATCACATCTATGCCCCTTTGGAAGTTGAAACCCTTTGAATTGCATTAAACAAGGAGTCTTTGATGATGATTAGCAATTCTCACAAGTATTTTCACTTTAATTGCTGAATAATGAGGCAATCCCTTAATTTACTCTTATCAAGGCTCCACATTGTGTTGTAATAACTGATTCAGAACTGATGAACTTGAGAATAGCTTCTATTCCAGCAAAATGAACTTTATTCGTGGCAACAATCACATTTATACGCCTTTGGATCTTGGAACCCTTTGAATTGCAGTAAACAAGGAGTCTTTGATGATGATTAGCAATTTCTTACAAGTGTTTTCACTTTAATTGCTGAATAATGAGACAATCACTTCATTTTCTCTTATCAAAGCTGCACATTTTGTTGTAATAACAGATTCACATTTGATGATCCTGAGAATAGCTTCTATTCCAGCAAAATGCATTTTATTCATGGCAACAATCACATCTATACACCTTTGGAACTTGAAATCCTTTCAATTGCATTAAAGAAGCAGTCATTGATGATGATTAGCAATTCCTAGGAGTATTTTCACTTTAATTCCTGAATATTGAGACAATCACCTCATTTGCTCTTTGTCAAGGCTCCACCTTTTGTTGTAATAACAAATTCACAATTGATGATCTTGAGAATAGCTTTTATTCCAGAAAAATGCAATTTATTCATGGCAATAATCTCATCTATACCCCTTTGGAACTTGAAACCCTTTGAATTGCATAAAACAAGGAGTCTTTCATGATGATTAGCAATTCTTACAAGTATTTTCACTTTAATTGCTGAATAATGAGACAATCACTTCATTTGCTCTTACCAAGGCTCGAAATTTTGTTGTTATAACAGATTCACAATTGATGATCTTGAGAATAGCTTCTGTTCCAGCAAAATGCACTTTATTCATGGCAACAATCACATCTATACCCCTTTGGATCTTGAAACCCTTTGAATTGCATTAAACAAGGAGTCTTTGATGATGATTAGCAATTCTTACAAGTATTTTCACTCTAGTAGGTGAACAATGAGACAATCAATTCATTTGCTCTTACCAAGGCTCCACATTTTGTTGTAATAACAGATTCACAATTGATGATCTTGAGAATAGCTTGTATTCCAGCAAAATGCACTTTATTCATGGCAACAATCACATCTATACACCTTTGGAACTTGAAACCCTTTGGATTGCATTAAACAAGGAGACTTTGATGATGATTATCAATTCTTACAAGTATTTTCACACTAATAGCTGAACAATGAGACAATCAATTCATTTGCTCTTATCAAGGCTCCACATGTTGTTGTAATAACAGATTCATAATTGCTGATCTTGAGAATAGCTTCTATTCCAGCAAAATGCACTTTATTCATGGCAACAATCACATCTATACCCCTTTGGAACTTTGAACCCTTTGAATTGCAGTAAACAAGGAGTCTTTGATGATGATTAGCAATTTCTTACAAGTGTTTTCACTCTAATTGCTGAATAATGAGACAATCACTTCATTTGCTCTTATCATGGCTCCACATTTTGTTGTAATAACAGATTCACAATTGATGGTCTTGAGGATAGCTTCTATTCCAGCAAAATGCATTTTATTCATGGCAACAATCACATCTATACACCTTTCGATGCGGAATACCCCCAAAAGACGTGGCTTAGGGACCCAATGCACAGAATGAATCAAAGAACAACCAGGAAAGCTAAATCAGAGTTTAATAACATAAACCCTAGACCCAATATTCGAGAGAACACGAACCTAGGGTATTCAAGATGGATATGGATGCCATAGTCAAGAATAGAAAGGAATTGTGAGTGATAAGTCGATTTGAACGCCACAAGAAGAATTACCTCTTTATAAGTTCTTTATTTCTTAAAAGAACCGAGGGA
Source organism: Bruguiera hainesii (assembly GCA_023213295.1). Taxonomy (NCBI): domain Eukaryota; kingdom Viridiplantae; phylum Streptophyta; class Magnoliopsida; order Malpighiales; family Rhizophoraceae; genus Bruguiera; species Bruguiera hainesii. The sequence goes on from JAHOYR010004616.1 coordinate 25,312, forward strand.
GAAAAACTCTTACTTTTTATTTCACACAAAGTTATCTGATTTCCAAAGCTTACATGGGGTGCCTATTTATAAGCTTAGATAGCAATCCTAAAGGGGTAAAATTCATATTTAGGAGAAATCCCTATTTTGGAGGAATTTCGGACTAATTCCAGCCCATACAATGAACTCCTATTTAGGAGTAAATGCTATCACTTAGTTTGACCCATTAAGTAGTCCAATTATATTAATTAGGCCTGATCTCTCTTTAAACTTGAATTCGCACCATTTGAAGCCTAGTTGGCCTAAATGTCCAGAATCAGTCCATTTAGTGCTTTTTTATTCTTTCTGGCCCTAGCATGTGTTATTGGGCCTTCTGGAATGTGCAATGGACCTCTTGCATCCATTGAATCTCTAGCTTGTGTTATTGGGCCTTCTGGAATGTGCAATGGACCTCTTGTATCAATTGAACCTCTCGCTTGTGTTATTGGGCTTTCTTGAATGTATGATGGACTTTTTGCATCATTTGAAGCCTTTCACCCATCATCTCCACGGTTCTCATCATTCCCCCCCTCCTCGAAAGGATTCACCCTCGAATCATCACCTACATCAAAAGGGAAAAGGTCAGAAACGTTAAATGTTGCACTCCCATTATACTCACCAGGAAGGTCCAACTTATAAGCGTTGTCATTAATTTGTACTAGAACTTGGAAGGGACCATCTCCTCTAGGTTGTAGCTTTGAAGGCCTCTGAGCTGGGAATCGTTCCTTGCGTATATGCACCCAAACCCAATCACCTGGTTCGAAAACCACCTTCTTTCGTCCCTTATTGACATGGGATGCGTATTGCTCAGTTCATTTTTCAATATGTTGCCGCACCTTCTCATGCAATTTTTTTATCATGTCAGCTTTGTGTTCACCATCAACGTAGGCATACTCATTGATAGGTATAGGTACCAAATCCAGAGGATTCAATGGATTAAAACCATATACAATTTCAAATGGAGAGTAGCTAGTAGTAGAATGAACACTCCTATTATATGCAAACTTGACATATGGTAAACAATTTTCCCATGTTTTCAAATTCGTTAGAATAATAGTACGCAAAAGAATAGAAAGAGTTCGATTAACCACCTCAGTCTGCCCATCAGTTTGTGGATGACAAGTAGTTGAAAATAATAACTTAGTACCTAACTTACCCCACAAAGTCTTCCAGAAGTAGCTTAAGAACTTTGTATCTTGGTCTAAAACAATGCTCTGTGGCATGCCATGCAAACGCATTACTTCTCTAAAGAACAAGTCAGCAACATTGTTTGCATCATCAGTTTTATGGCATGGGACACCATCTTTGAAAATCTATCAATAACAACAAATACAAAATCCTTACCCCGTTTTGTTCGTGGCAATCCCAGTACAAAGTCCATGGATAAATCAACCTAGGGATGGCTAGGTATGGGTAAAGGGGTATACAAGCCATGGGGTAAAACTCTAGATTTAGTCTGTTTGCATGTTATGCATTTCTCACATATCCTTTCAACATCTCGTTTCATGCGTGGCCAAAAGAAGTGTTCATTTAGGACATCTAGGGTTTTCCTAACTCCAAAATGATCCATTAGACCACCCTTATGAGCTTCTCTTACAACCAACTCCCTTAAAGAACTCATAGGCATGCATAAACGATTTTCCCTAAATAAGAAACCCTTATGCCTATAAAACTTCTCACATGCTCTATACACGTTAGCAAAGTCCGGATCATTCACATCTAAACCTTTAATATGTTCAAATCCTAATAAGTTTGTAGTAAGTATAGACATAAGGGCATACCTGCGGGATAAAGCATTAGCTACCACATTATCCTTACCTTGTTTATATTTGATGTTGTAGGGAAAGGTCTTAATGAATTCAATCCACTTGGCATGTCTTTTGTTCAACTTTCCTTGTCCCTTTAAGTCCTTCAATGATTCATGGTCAGTATGGATGACAAACTCCTTGGGCCAAAGGTAATGTTGCCATGTCTCCAAAGCCCATACCAATGCATACATCTCTTTATCATAAGTAGGATAATTAAGGCTTACTCCACTTAGCTTTTCACTAAAGTAAGCAATTGGTTACCTTTTCTGCATCAAAATAGCTCCGATGCCAATACCTGAAGTATCACACTCAATCTTGAAAGTTTTTTCAAAGTTAGGTGAAGCAAGTAGGGGTGTAGAACTTAATTTTTCCTTGATGCAATTAAAAGACTTGTCTTGGTGATGTGTCCCACATCAGTTCCTGAGAGGGTCTTTGGGCTGTTTATAAGGGTTGGATCAACCCTCCATTCTTGAGCTAGCTTTTGTGGTGGAGTTAGGGTTCAAACTCTTATCAGGTGGTATCAGAGCCAAACCTCAGAGGGTTGGTGGGCGCATGTACAAAGGTTCCCTGCCACTGTGCCGATGAGGGACCACGGGGACATGCAGTTTAAAGGGGTCGGGAATGATGTGTGCCACATCAGTTCCTGAGAGGGTCTTTGGGCTGTTTATAAGGGTTGGA